>CABHPQ010153931.1:0-40596 GCA_902168405.1 Peromyscus aztecus
GGGAATGGCTAACCAAGCAAGTCACTCCGCATAGCAAAGTGTTGCCCCTGACAGCCCCAGGCTACCTTCAACGTCCTGGTGTGCCCTCCAAGTCCATTTAGAGTATGGTAATAGAGCTCCTGAGAAAGGAAGAACTTACCTTCCTTCGTGGGTTTTATTAACAGAAAGGACACCTGTCCTGTCTTCTATTTCCCTATTACATTTCCCCTGACCCTGTTCCCAGTCAGCAATGTATTACAGAACTACCGTGACCATATTTTTAGAATAAGACTGAACTGATTTGACAAGTACAAATTGGTGATACACAATAGAATATTTGAAAGTGAGAGTGTCCCAGAAAGTACAGTATCCATGACGATGTCCATCACACATTTACCATTAGTCCTTCTACCACCCAGAGGAGTTTGACATTACACAACACCCACTGAATGCCACCCCACAGTAATGATCCTTCCTCCATAAAAGCCCTGGTCATCTTATATAAAAATGTAAACACCAGTCAAGTTCAAACAACAGCCCTTGTGGAACTCAAGGCTGCCTCCTCAGCACCTGGGGGTCATTAATGAGTAGGGTCCCCCCCCCTCTCTCTCAGCAGTTTCTTGAGTTTCTATATGTTGTTTATTAAAGCCCAAGAAGCTGCCAGCAGAACATTGCTAGGAGAGAAAGCTACAAAGTGTAACTTAGACTTTACAAGGCACAGTTCTCTATTTTTCCTTGTATGGATGTAGAATTTCACAGTGGATTTAGGGTCTGGGAGGGCCTCTGATGCCCAGGGGCACTGACCTAACTGTAGGCCCAGCACCCCAGAGCCCTTAAAGAAGCCCAGGTACATAGAATTTATGTGTTGACTACAAAGGGTGCTCGGAGGAAGTCATGTAGATAGTCAAAAACTAAGACTAAGCTGTGGCTGAGCGAGCGACCTTGGGGACAAGTGTGTGTTTGACTTCTGCGCTTCTGCCCTGACTCAGCCAGAGCTTTGTTTTAAAAGCAGATTCAGATGCTGCTTCTGAGCTCGGCTTTAGGGCTGAAAATAAATTAGGAAAAGAGGGCTCCATGCAGGGAGGCAGCAGGACAAGGAATGTGGCATGCCCTAGAAAAGCCTGATTAAGATCAGGTCACAGAAGGGGAGTCATCCTATTCAAAGGGGCTGGACAAAAGAAGCATGGGGCAGAAGCATGGCTAACCCTTTGCTTGGCATTCTCCTTTTAGCAGTTCTGCTTCCAGCTAAATGTGATCTTGGCAATGAAACAGCCCTAATAGGTGAGGAAGAAAAGGAGGACAGGGCTAGTGGCAAATGGGCTTGTTCCAGGGTGTGCAGCAGATTCCACTACGGCCCCAACATCCCCTCCTCATAGAATATGCACCTTACATAACCCCAGCCCCTGGAGTATGGAGATAGGGATCCTGGGAAATGCTAAGCTACTACTCCTGGTATTCTATTGCGTTGTAGGTCAAGGGGATTTGGTAAATGTATTTAAGGTTCCTAATCAGTTGACTTTGAACTAATCCAAAGAGGGATTATTTTAGAGCTCTGATTTAATCAAGTGAACTTTTAAAAGACAAGTATCAGACATATGCTCCTGCTGGTCTTGAAGAAAGCAAATGACTCAAATATATATAACAATAACAACAATAGTAATAATAACAAAATAATCAGCTGTGAAACAGATGCACAGATGTGGCCACATAGCTAGGACCTCGAGGTAGGATCTGGAAGCCTGGTCAACAATCATCAAGAAAACAGGGATACAGTTCTTTAGACACAAGGAACTAAAAATCCTGCCAACAACCTGGATGGACTGGAAAGGAGACCCTGAGCATCAGAGCATCACTTGATTCAGCCAAGACATTAATGAAAGCTTTGTGAGAGTCTGAACAGAGAACCAGAGATGATGTGTCCAGATTTCTAGCCTATAGAAACCATGGCATAGTAAATGAGCATCATTTAAGCCATGGATTTTGTGAGGATTTGCTGTATAACAGTAGAAAATGCATCGATCCAGCTAAAGGTACAAGCTGGGGGCATCCCAGATCTTTCTTTCCTTCTTAGCGTCTTTCCTTCCTTTTTGGCTCCTTTCTCCCTCTTTTTATCATATAGCCATGGCGTAGTGGTCCAACCACTCATGTATTTTTTTTTTCAATCATATATTCGACATAGTGAGGCACTGTGCTGAGGTGTAAGACCTAGTGACCAGAGCACATTTCACTAGGGGGATACAAACAAGATTCGGTGTGACAGATGCTATGATAAGCAATAACATAAGGCAGGTCAGAGAGGGGCAATACAACACAGTTTGGGCCGGTAAATGGGCTTCTCGGTGGAAGCAATTTCTTTTTTGATTCTTCAAGTACAGGTCAGAGACTTTGGGCTTGTACACTAGGACCACCTCATCAATCCATTCAGGGGTGGGGAACTAATTTAAATGACAGCGCCATGACACAGGCATTAAGATTTTAAAAGACTCTACAGGGGATCCCAATTGCAGCAAAGTCTGGGAACTGCTGTTATAATGAAGCTGGGGTGCTTCGCTAAGACCCCTCTTAGGGTGGATACATTGAACATCTATTTTGAGAATATTGGCTGCTGAAGGCTTTAAAACTGTGTCCTCAACAAGAGGGTCCTAGGCTGTAGTATGTTTAGTCTTCTCTCTATTGTTGTACCCAGATACTTGATACAGCAGTTAAAAGGAGACAAGAGTTATTTTGACTCATGGTTTTTCAGTCCACAGTCAGCTGGTTCCATGGCTATGACTGTGGTGAGGCAGAACAACACAGTATTAGGAGTTGGTACCAGGGAAGACAGGTCATCTCACGGCAGCCAAGTGAAAATATGAGCATAAAAAGGCCAAGGGCAGCCGGGCAGTGGTGGCACACGCCTTTAATCCCAGCACTTGGGAGGCAGAGGCAGGCGGATCTCTGTGAGTTCAAGGCCAGCCTGGGCTACAGAGTGAGTTCCAGGAAAGGTCCCAAAGCCACACAGAGAAACCCTGTCTCAAAAAAACCAAATAAACAAACAAGCAAGCAAACAAACAAATAAATGAATGAATGAATGAATGAATGAATAAAAATAAAAAATAACAGGCCAAGGGCAAGATACAGCTTACCTACCAGCCCTCAGCAAACTACTCCAACAAGGCCCTACCTCCTGGTTTCTACTAGCTCTCAATAATGTATCAAATTATGCATTCGCCAATGGATTAATCCACAGATGAAGTTACAGAGTTTATAATCAAATCACTTCCTAGCAGCCCAGTAGCGGGCAACAGTTCACACTTTTGACATATGAGCTTTTGGGTGACATTTCCTTCTAAAATGAAAACAAATAGGAACTTTCTTGATGTGAGCTCCCCTTCTCAGACCTTTGCAGGATCCAAAGGCCCAGCCCCTTCCTGCAGTGTGAGAGTGTTCTGATGCATCACTCCAGCCCTAGAGTGCCCTGCAGGGTCAGTTGAGGCCTCAAGTAACTGTACTGAGTCAGTTCTCCCATGCGTCACCTTGTCTTCCTCACCCTGTGGCACACCCATCTCCCAAGAGTTCCCCCCAGTAAATCTTTTGTACACAGCTCCCTGGCTCTGAGTGGGTTTCCAGGAAAACCAGTCTAAAGCAAACACAGGAGTTAGTACAACCAAGGATGAGGTGAAAGGCTTGAGAAGAGAATAGCTAAGGCGTGAGTCTAGATGAGAGCAAGGCTGTGGAGCTTCTTCAGAGGAGCCCAGCCAAGCAGTGGACTGACTACACAGTTGGAGGGTAGAAAAGGGCAAAAAGCATGGAAGGCATCATCACATGCCCTCTTGATAAAGCTTCTAAGCCTGCAGGTTGGATTGGATCTATGGGATCAGCCAACACGATCCTGTACGTTTTTTTTGTTTTTTTTTTTTTCTTCCAGGAATTCTATAGCCCTAAATATTAGAGCAGGATGTGAATGTCAGGAGAAAAAGCCTTGAAACAGCCAGCATGCACGCATCTCCCATCAGCTGCCACCTGCGAGAGCTAGAGAAAGCAAAATGCTCTCTGCTGCAGCTTTGCACGAGTGGACACGGGTTCACTGGACCCACTCTGAGGCATGGCTGCAGATGACTGACGGAGCTGCTGGGCCATAGCTGGAGGAGGGGAAGGCATTTGTAGACAGAAAGCCCGGCTGAAAGGCCCCTGAAAGACTGTATTCAACAGCAATAATCCCTACGGATGAATCCCAACCAAGGACAGGGCTTACATCTCAGTACTTGGAGTGTAAGGAACTGGCAAGACCATGTTCTTTTTCAGTAATGGATTGTAATAGCACTATTCATACAGAAGAAATCAACATAATTTTAGAGTATTATATTATCATATATTACCTATAAATTAGGTAATATGCATGAGAGTACTGGGGAAATGAAAAAGCTCTATGTGGAGATGTGAGGTATTATGTCTTCTCTGGTATTTACGTAAATGAGCGGATAGGAACACAAAGCTCTGGCAACTGTAAATCCCTGAACAAATAAGAAGCTGCATAATTAGGTATTTTACAAGGTACCTTGAGCCCGAGGCCGGCGGGCCAAGGTTTCCATTCTGCAAGGGCAGTTTCTCTAGCAGAATGAGGACTGCGTGCAGAGCAAGTGGGCTGACACCTCGTGACGCTCCATTCACGGAGCCCTAGAATAACAGTATTCGAGCGGAGCAATTTGCAGAGAGCAAATTAAGGAGAATAAAACTCCTGTAATAGAGCCTGGGAGGAGGGAGGAGATGGAGAGGAAGAGGCAAGCGGGCAGAGACTCTCTAGCCACGCTTGTCTTCTGCAGTACTCTCTGGCACTGCACAAAAAAGCCTTCAGAGAAGTGGATCCAGGCAGAACAGTGCCCCGTGGGATCCCTTTCTGGGTGGAATGTCAAGTGTATATGTTCACGAAGCGCTCTAGTCTCCTAAGTTCTCCACAGGGTACCTTTAACAGCAGGCACTGTGATGGCTGAGGTGGTGGGATGCACTAAGAGGTTGATGTCCGGTGACTCTTTGAATGCTGGCTGTACTGTACTGCGCATGCTGAGGCTAGCCCCATGGGGAGATGGGATTTGAAGGAATTTTCATTTTCCAGGGTGGAGAATCTCCTTTGAGCTGAACTATTGAAGTAGTGTCTTTCTCTCTTGAATGCCCCTATCTCTCTCCCTTTCTGTTGACATAGCTCATGCATTCCAGGCTGGCCTCTAACATAGTATGTAGCTGAGTATGACCTTGAACTTCTGGTCCTCTTCCTCCAGAGTGCTGGGATTACAGATTTGTGCCACCACTCCTGGTTTACAGGGTTCTGGGAATCAAGGCTAGGGCATCATACACACTAGGTAAGCACTCTACCAATTGAGATACATATCCAGCCCTAAGTAGAATCATTAATGCTTATTTCCTCCTACTCAGGCCACAGCTGCTGGTCTCTATGTCTTCCGAGTATATAATATATGCCTTAACTTGCCAACATACACAATTTTTCCTACAGACTTGTTGCCTACCCAGGACAAGAGAGTTAGTTTGCTCATCATGGAGCCCATGTCTCCATAACAAATGGCTTAGCCAGGAATGCTCTGAACACCTCAGAACTGTGAGGTCAACATTGTTATGGGCTAACTCGGGCCTCTCCAGGCCTCCGTATATGGGAGCCCTAACTTTCAACACTCCAGGAAACAGCTGTTTGGAGGCAGAGTCTGCTAAAGGGTGGTTCAATTAAATGACGTCCTGGAGGGTGGGCTATAACCCAATAGGACATGTGTCTTTATATGAGGAAATGAGGACGTAGGCACACACCAGGGAAGACAATTAGAAGAGACAGGGGAAGGAGATAGCTGTCTGTTAGCCAAGGAGAAAGACTGGAAGATTTCCTTTCCTCACAACCCTTAGAAGGAATCAATCCTGAGGCCACTGATGCCACAATTGCAATACATTGCTAGTGTTTAAACCCAGCCTATGGTGCTCTATCAGGAAAATTCTGGAAAGGAATGCAGGTGTTATTACCCATTGTTCCTCCAGCCATGGTCTCCACTCTTCTTTCCTATTTCCGGTGAGTTTGTTCCTAGCTCCCCCAGGCAGAACGCATTGCTGGTTAAGGTGAAAGGCAGCCGAGCAATGCCCTGCACAGAGGCAGTGAAAGCAGATGGTTACTTAGTCCACAAAGTCTGTGATTCTGCCCTCTTCTCTTCTAGGGCATGGTGGCTATTTCCATTAGCTGGCACACCAGGACTGCCCATATCCTATTGGTGTGGGGGGACAAGAGTGTCAGCAGCCCCTGGGCTGAGACAGAAGCTGAGCTCCTGTGGGGACGGTTCTCAGACCTGTACTGTCACCTCATCCATGAAGAGTGTGCTATGGAAAAGTGTCTGTCTGGGGTCCCGGCTCTGCCATTAACTAACTGTGTGAATTTAGGTGAGCTCCTTGACCTCTTGGACCCACTTTTCTCCCTCTGTGGAGCTATAATTCCAGCCAAATAGCACTACTGTGAAGGTCACGGGAGAAGATCAGCGAGTGACAGATGAAATGATAGACACTACAGTTTCTGCTAGGTGAGCTGGGATGGGGATGGAAGTTTAGAAAGAGGATCCAAAACAGGAATGAAGTTCTGAGTAAGTTTCAGACCCTCTACAAAGTGCCCAGAGTGCCCCTGGGAGGTAGCCATGTGCGAGCCAAAGAGGAAAATCCAGAGGAAATCAAACCTGTCAACACCTCGGCCTAGGATTTCCCGCAGCCAGAACAGTGTGAACATTAACTTTAGGTTCTTAAGCCATCTGGTGTGTAGTAATTTGCTATGGCAGTCCAAGAAATGGAATCCAGCCCTTGAAACCAACAATGAGATAGGAAATATTATCAGCCCTACTTTCATTCATTCACTTACTTGACAGGTTTTCTAGCTCCCACTCCAGCCCAGGGCTTGATTTCTGTACTGAGGAGCTGGGAACAGTCTATGCCCCATAGAGCACTGAAAGCAGGTGGACTTGACAGAAGTCAAAGCAGGTAAGTAGATCATCTCAGGACAGATGCGGGGCATTGGGGAATGTGTGGCCCACAAGGCTCTCATGGTGCCAATGGCAGAGAAGCAGAATCTGAGCAAGAGCAATCAGGCCTCTGTGAGATGCACAGTCCTTGCCTGTGCTCCTTAGGTAAGGAGTGACAGGGACCTCAGCTGACTGTAGGAAGGGCCAGGGTGTGGGGATATCAGCCAAGGGAGATAGAGATGCAAGGGTGCAGACTGGCTCTAGCTGCCTGATTTGCATTATCCTCCAAGTAAGCTTGCCTGCCAGCCAAATGGAATAAAGAACTTTCCTCTTTCTGCCTCCTCAGATGTGGAATCCTCCAAGTCACCATCAGTTATCTTTCTAATTTAGACCCACAATGAATTATAGCTGAATGCAACTGTGTACGGCAATTGTTATCTGCTACAGCAACAGCTACCTTTGAGACACTGTGTTCCTTCAAGTAACCCCTCACCCATGCTCCTGTAAGTGACAAGGAAGGGAATTCCAGGCTCCTTGTGCTATCTGAGGCTGCGGGCAGACTTCTCCTACCTCTCTGCTAACTTCCTGTCTGATTCCTTCATTCTTCCTATCACCATCTGTTGCAGCGACTTTTCCTGGCGGGGTTGGGGTAGGGGGGGATGGGCATGAACAGGTGTTAATTACCTCCAGCTAGGGCACCAACTACAGACCAAAGTGTTGATCTCATCCAAGTCTAGCTTGGTAAACCAACGAGTTTATTTAGGTTACATGGAAGGATATGGGTGAGGGGTTACTTACAGTAAAATAGGTGTCTCACACCAAAAAGCCCACCTCAGCATGGGTCATGAAGGAAGGCTGCATCGCTGGAGCGCTCTCTACAACTCACAAGCAGCTCCCTCCAGTGCCCGCCTCCTAGCCCTTGTTACCTGCTTTTATAGCTTTGGGAGAGACTGTGAATCCTGTAAGTTTCTAAGTTTCCTGCACCCTGTGAGTTTTGTTAGATTCCCGGAGCCTCATGAGGCCCCCTCCTCCTCCAAAAACGGATGTTTAAATTAAGAGGAGAGTGCTTCACAACACTATTTCTCTAACTGACACGGTCTGGGCTTCCTTGTTGCCTTCTTACCCCTCCCCCACCCTGTGCTATTCCTTTGCCTCAAATGCTTTCTGCACCCACCAAGCCTAATGGGCTCCTACTCATTCTTCAACACCCACTTTCTCTTTGTTTTCCTACAGCACCTTGGAAATACTTACATGAAATACTTATCAGAGTGTATCACCTCCAGTGTATTTATACATCTCTATTCACAGCCAGCCTGAGTGAGACGGACAGACTATTTAATTTATTTTCTGTCCCAGTACCTAGCACACCAGTGATGAAAAGTGAATGCTAAATAAACTTCTGTGTCATGATTTATTTTACTATTTCCATCATTTTTTTTCTTGTATAATTCTGGCGATTCTAGTGTCTACACAATCTATTACAGTCTCGCCCCTTTTCAAAAAAGACTCTAGCTAGAAACATGAAGAGCTGTATTTTCCCCATGTTGGCTTCTCCATTTCTTAAAGGCCAAGTATTGCTTTCCCAACCACTCACCACATAGAGGATGGGGCTGTGGGTTCTACTCTTCTTCAGACAATTTGACCTTCTTCTCCTCATTCCTAAAACCACTCCCTTTATTGACTTTTCTCAAGCCATTTCTCCCTGCTTATAAGGTCCTCTAAGCCTAACCAAGACCACCTTATTCCTTGTAGATCACGGCAACCTTGCCATTCACAGGGTGGTCCTTGACCAGCAGTGTCAGTACTACCTAGAAGCCTACGATAACCGCAGAGGTTCAGCACCTACTTAACCTGATTTTCTCTGAGCCCAGATTGTCACAGGCTCTCCAGGTAGTGGGGCTGAATTTGAAACACTGCCCCAGAGCTAAGCTCTGCAAAACTTTTCCTGTGAATGTTCAGACAACAAACACTTTAAGGGCGTGGTCTATGCAGTCTTTCTCACAGCTATTAACTCTGCTGCTGTAGCACGAAAGCAGGTGTAGACAACATGTCATCAAACTTGTGTGGCTGTGAGTCAAAATTATTCTGTCGACCCAAAGCAGGTACCTGGCTCCTCTGGCTGTCATCTGCTGAGTCTGCCTTAAGCACAGTTTGGTGGCTGTGGTGGGCAACTTTTAGGAGAGTCCCTAAATGGTCTCACCTCTTTGCATTTACACTTTAGTATAATTCCTTTCCCTGGAATGTGGACTGGGTTAACTGACTCCCTTGTGATGGGATATCAGTTCCAGGACTTTTGTCCTGTCTGTTTGTCTGTCTGTCTATCTATCTATCTATCTATCTATCTATCTATCTATCTATCTATCTATCTCACCCCCCTCCCTGTTTGCTAACTCTGGTAGAAGCCTTACTAGTCAATCGCAAAGCAAGATTTTTGGCAAGGCTAGGGGTATGTACCAGGAACTGAAGCTTTTCACATGCCTTGCAAGTGGGTGTAGAGATGGACCCTCTTCCTGTTGGATCCTGAGATGACTACAAGCCCCACATAACATCCTTCAAGGGGCCCTGAAGTGTTTCCAGATTTCTAGACCTCAGAAACTGACACAGTAGGTGAGTATAGTTTTAAGCCACTCACTTTGGGATACTGTATTACGTGGTAATGGATAATTAGCAGATATGCATTCTAGTCAGTTCCTTGGATGTTCTACCTTCACACATCTACAGCACTGTGTAAGTGAGTGAGTATGTAAGTAGGAAGCATTTATGTTGTTATGTTTCTTTCTTTCCCTGAGACTTAGATTACAGATTCTTTGAAGGTAGGCACTCTATCTTAAAAGTAAGTTGGTGGGGCTAGGGATATGGCTTAGGGAATAAATGCTCAATGCACAGGCATGAGGAGCTGAGTTCAGATCCCGCATACAAGTAGGTATGGTAGTGTGAGTCTGCAACTCCCGGCCTTGTGGGGACAGGGAGGACAGGAGGGACAGTAGACACAGGAGGATCCTGGGGAAACATTGGCCAGCTAGTCTCTTACAGAAATATGGAGAAGGAATTAAAGAGAAATCTTGACATCAGCCTCTAACCTCCACATATGCCGGCATGGTTGAGCACATCTGTCCCCCACACATGGGTGCAGGCAGGCAGGCAGGCATGTACGCATGCATGCACACATACATGTGCAATTGTGTGTGTGTGTGCGCGCACACACACACACACACACACACACACACACACACACACACTACCACTACCACCACCACCAAAAAAACAAACAAAACAAAAACCAAAAGCATATGCATATATAGGTGCTGTCCACATGTCCCCACAGAATTTACTGACTCAACACACACACTTTTGCTTATTTCTTATTGCACATCAGGGGCCATTACTTTGTGTGTTGGGAAGGTTGTTTTGGTTCTCAAATGCCTGCTTTCCTTTGGACCTTCCTGGGGAAGTATGAGTTCTCCTTTCCATCAGTCATATTTTGATTTAATAATTGCAAATAAAAAAGGCTTTTACCCAAACACATGAACGCTTTTTCAATTATCTGGAAAGATTAATAAGCTGAGCTGGCTGCAGAGCTGCTCTCTTCCACTTTGTAAATCCTGAGATGGCAGAAAACAGTCTCAGACGACGAAGTCTGCTCCCAGGTTATCTTTGAGAAAAGCGTAATCCACTGTAGTCTTTTGCTTTGAGGTGTTTTTCCTCTTTCGTGTTTTCCCTGCCTTCTGATTTTGCTGACTTTTATCTCCTCTCGTTATTTCACAGTTGCCTGGGCATCTGAAGAACTTCTCTCTCTCTCCCTCCACGCTCGTTTTCAAGAGTTTGTTCAGAGCACTTCCAAAATGCTCACGTCTCATGGTTGACCCTAGGGTGACAAAAAGCCAGGTGCAGACGGCGGGCTTCGAGGAAGAAATCGTTTCCAGTTGACTCTGTGACTTGACGAAATAGTAAAGCAGGGCGACTAACAGTTTCCAGTTCCTGATGTTGCTTTGAAAGGCAAGCACCTGAGCTCTGCATGACCAGTGAAGAGGGGATGCTTTGAGCGGTTTAGAGTACTGGTTCAAGGACCACTGTAAAGTGTATTCTAAAATTTCCTTCCTTGTCCTGTGATTGGAACCAAAGTTTCCAAACAATAATGCAACATGGACAGGTGTTATAGGGTGTGTGTGTGTGTGTGTGTGTGTGTGTGTGTGTGTAATTCCTTAATGAAATGTCATATGTGTGTATATGTGTGTAATTTCTTAAAGTGCCGTGTGTGTGTGTGTGTGTGTGTGTGTGTGTGTGTCTGTGTCTATGTGCATGTACAAACACACACAGACACATACATTTGTTTCTTCCTCCCAAGTCCAGGTTATTTTGTCTATAAATTACAGCCTCATCTTTTAAGTGAACTTGATCTTAGGGTTGTGGACACTTGTGCCCAAAAGTAAAAACTGAGAGAGACACTACAAGTTACTTTTAGGATGTGTGCAAGTTGCTGAGAGTGTAGCTCAGTAGTAGAACACTTGCCTAGCATGTACAAGGCTCTGGACTTGATTTTCCGGTGCCCCCAAAACAAACAAACAAACATGTGAAGGTACATCATGACCCTTAACCAGATTATAACTTCTATCCTGAGGTGACCATGACCATGACATGATGACTATCAGCATCATCACGATTGACTCAAGTCCTCTTTCAGAATAGGTCGTATTGTTCCAAGTTAGTGAGCACATAAAGCAGGGGATAACTACAATCAAATGTAGCTGCTGCAATTATATTTCTAACACTGTTAGAAAGCTCTTATTTGGATCTACAAATTACGCATTCAAGGTTCTATACAAAGAAAATTGGTAGATAGCTATATGTTAATCAGCCATCCATTACTATTTTTAAAGACCCAAGATAATGGACATTTAATGATAAGAAGTCTGTTTTGTGTCATAGTCTTGGAGACTCCAGTCCATGACTGATTGGCCCCATTGACTGTGTGTCTGTGGTAAGGCAGCATATCTTGGCAGAGCCATGCAGTAGTGTGGAACCTCCCACCTCCTGGCCAGGGTATGAAAGAAAGAGAAATGAAGGAGTAAGTTCCAACAATCCCCCTGCAGGGGATGCCCTAACTGACAGGAGGACCTCTTTGTTGGTCCCACCTCCTGTAGAGGCACAACAGGCTAAGTACCAAGACTTTAAACACAGGCACATTGGGAGACATTCCAGGCCCAACTATAGCAATCTGGAATTTCAAATCAAAGCAATATTTATTTACTAATTTCCATTTTATTCTACAAATCTAATTATTGTACACACTTCCTTTAAGAGCCAGGTTGTAAAGTAATGCAAATGCTATGTTTCAGTTTCCCTCCAAAGGGAAAATAAAATGGCTCTTATTATCTAAGATTTTCCTTTCTGATTCAGTTATTGGTGGCTAGCTCAAGTCCAAAAAGATTAAGTGGAAAGATTCAGAAACCAGCAATTCATGTGTTAAATTGTGCATCATCTTGAGAAGCATGAGGAAATCTCATTCTGTTCATATCGGTCTTATCCAGGGCATGAATCATCCCTTTGTCCAGAGTATCCAAGCTATAGAAGCTACCCTCCTGTTAGTCATTTAGTAACTGTCTATAATCAGTTCAGCTGTTATGATATCATGGTGTTTGTGTTCAAGTAACCCTTACTGTCTTACTAACAGCCCTAACGCACAGGAGCAGTGATGTGGGGGTGAGGATTATCAAAGTGTAAAGCATGAAGGTAAACTAACTCTAGTCCTATGTGGCAATGCTGAAGGACATATATCAGGAACAAGCACACTATCTAGGGCTTGCTACCATCTGCAGTTTAAAGCATCCATAGGAGTTCTCAGAACCCCCCCCCCCCCAACACACACAGCCCTTCTCCCCCATACCCACTGCTCACACATGCACCAAAGATAAGGGAGCCTTGTTGTAATAATCTTAGAACTGGCAGATTATTTTTTATGGGAAGTTGATAAAGGATTTTTTTAATAATATATATGTAAAAATGTTCACTTTACTATACATATATATATATTATGGGCACTGTGACTTACTGCAAACTACTGAATAAATCAGGATTTTGATATGGCAAAAATGGCATCAACATGGAGGTGAACATTTTACCCTTGCCTTGCAAAAAAATTGATGTAGCAGTTTTGTTAAATAATTTCCTCCTGAAATGATTTAACATTCAAATTCCTACTGCCAACAGAATCGGTGTGTGGGCTGGCGGGGCCCTTGGGATTAGTCCTCCCTGGATCCCTCAGCCTCTGTTTCTTCAGAGCAACTCCCAGAGCCCAGTGCAGTAAACACATAATAAAACAAACCTCAATGCTGTCAAAATAGAAGAACATGCACAGCAAATTAATTTAAATAAAGCATGTCAAATATTTGCTTCAGCTGAAATTTATAAAATGCCATTTCATTACACTGTGTTTTCATTTACGCCAGGCGACTGTCATGCCAAAAACTATTTTTTTATTATTGTAGAAGTCAGAAAATACATTTTAGAATAAAATATTATCCTGATAAAGTTATTTGAGCCTGGTGATATTGCTTTTACAGTGGAATGTAGGATTGTAAAGTCTAAAGTCTTATTTACTACAATTAAAATAAACATTCATGAAGGGTCTGTGTCCTTCCTGTGATTTAGGACACCTACCAGTTGCCATCTTAGAGATGCTGTCCTCTTGTTCCTGTAATTCAGGCCCATCTTATAGGGAGAGGCATGGGTCTCACCAGACAGAACGGCAAGAGGAAGAAGGGAGGTCCAAAGGAGAACTGCATCTGTGAGCTTCGAAGACACAGTCCTAACTAGGTCTAGATTTCCTTCCAAAGCTCTGGGAGTTCCTTCTTCCTGGGACCCACAGTGAAGTGATGGTAGACCCTCCTTCCCCAAAACCAGGGCAGTTCTGAATTTAGAGACTGTCCCTTAGCATCAGTTCTTGATAAATGCCGCCTCTCATTAAACGTATATTGATATCTCTTAGGGGCGGGGCAATAACTCAGATTCTTTCCTATGTAAACAAACATATGGGAAGTCACTCAGAACAGGCTCAGTAACAGGTGCTGAATATAGTTATAGGATGAGTGAGATACTATCTTGAACCTAGAAGGACTTATGGTTTGGGTGGTGGGCATTTATTAATATACAACTATTCCAATACATGTAAAATTGGCATCTACTCTTAGAAAAGATCTTCTTATAAAAGAATTGTTTTACTTAAGGGAGAAATACATGGCAGATTCCTGAGTTCCTGAGTTCTCTTGGAGGAAGTGAACCCACTTAGAAGTGGAAGCACCCTCTTGATAGAAGTGAACATCTCTGGAGATTTTTAATAAATCATAAAGGGTCAATTCTCAAGGATTCCACTAAAATTGGTGGGTCTGCTACTAGGAGATGGTAGCCTATGCTTTTAATCCCAGCACTCAGGAGGCAGAGGCAGGTGGATCTCTGTGAGTACCAGGCCAGTCTGCTCTACAAAGTGAGTTCCAGGACAGGCTCCAAAGCTACACAGAAAAACACTGTCTCAAAAGAAAGAAAGAAAGGAAGAAAGAAAGAAAGGAAGGAAGGAAGGAAGGAAGGAAGGAAGGAAGGAAGGAAGGAAGGAAGGAAGAAAGAAAGAAAAGAAAGAAAGGAAGAAAAGAAAGAAAGGAAGAAAAGAAAGAAAGAAAATGGGCCTGCCAAGATGGTTCAGCAGGGAAAGACTTGTCTCCAAGCCTGATGACCTGAGTTTGTGTCCCAGGACTTACATAGCAGAAGGCAAGAACCAGTTCCCACAAGTTGTCTTCTGACTTCCACAAGTGTGCTGTGGTATTAGCATCAAAATGAATACAAAATGTAATAATTTGTTTTAATATTTGAAATCTTGTTTTTGTTTGTTTGATTTTTTTTTAATATTTTGAGCCAGGGTTTCTTTGTGTAACAGCCCTGGCTGTCCTGGAGCTTGCTCTGGCCTTGAACCCACAGAGATTTGTCTGACTTTGCCTTCCAAGTGCTAAAGCTGTGTGCCACCACTGCCTGACAGTATTTTGAAATCTGTATCAGACACTCAAAGTCATTTTCAAGTGTGGACTTGGAATTCTCTGGATAGCCACCAACCATGTGGTGGTGACTCTGAGAATTACCTTCCCTCAAATGGAGGGATGGAGGGACAGAAAGACAAATAATGTACGAAGCTCCAAATGTTAATCTCGTAGAAGAAAAGAATAGAACTGGATGTCAGTAGAAGCTGAGAAGGGGAGTGGGGTGGAAGGTAGAACAGGTAAGAGGTCGAGCTACAGTCATGTAGGTAGGATAAATAAAGTCCAGTATTCCACAAATTGCCTGGGTGACTACAATGACTTGTTACATGTTTTATTTTTAACAAAAGCAAAGAGGAGAGTTCAAAGGCTCTGATGTAATAAAATAAGTGCTTCAGAATAGAAAAATGCCAACAGCCATGATTTGATCATTGCACATTGTTTATGGGCATTCAGTTATCACACTGGGCACCACAAGTATATATAATTATTGTGTGTCAATTAAAAACAAAATGGAGCAATGGGTTCTGGGACCCTAAACCCCTGGACCTAGTGAGTGCCGCTGATATGACTTAAGCCAATCAGAGTCTCTGTCCTGTCTGTCCCTTCAGAATTGTGACTAAAATAGCATTGATCAGTCAATCAGTCTGTCTGTTAGGACTCAAATGCCTTTCATCTGTGCTTAAATTCTCCATCTTCTGCTTCACACACACAGGAGAACACAGAAAAGATGGCAGCAGTTGAGAGAAGCTGAAATGGGAGATGGAAGAGCACACTGCCAGGGGTCTAGAAGTGTTCTAATTCTTGGGACAGGCACCTTCCCTCCGTGTGCATTCTGTCCTCTAAAATACCCTCAGATTCTGCAGGGTACCAAGTGAAACAGTTCAAGCTGGCATCTGTAACTGTCAGTCAAAGGACTAGTCTAGTGAATACTTAGGCAAAGCCCTGCCCAAATGACCAGAGGCACAGAGACATTCGCTCTTCCTTGTGCCCGTGCTGTAGAATTTCAGGTGGTTTTTGTTGCACCTTTATACCTACTGAAACCCATAGGGTGGGCTGCAGTTCCTCATACTCCATAGCAAATTCTTAGGACACTCTGATGAGTTCCCAGGTTCCAGACCTGCCGGAACACACAATATCCTCATCACTGACTCCGTCAACAGCTGCCATGTGTACCATTTCATTTCCTCCCACTGCCCTGCCATACAGTTGTTGTTTACTAGGGGAACCCCAGATTCTCCCTCCTGGTGTTTTCATCCATCTGGACTCGGCTCCGATAACTGTGACTCTCTTGTCACCTGTGTGTCCCCTGGCTCTCTTTCTCTGATTTTGTGTTTAGAAAGAGAAACTGAGTTTATGGAGTGCAGCCTCCTCATCTTCTTCCCTTTGGGAGCTAGTTTGTCTACAGAGGGCAGGCATGTGTTCTCTGGTACACTAGAAGTCCTTTCATATGGGCTCTGTTCCTGCCTCTGCGGGGCATGGTAGAGAGTCCTTCCTCAGCCTAGGGTAGCCATCACTGTTTGCGAAGAAGTCTTCTTCATTAGGATCTTCCATGTTAGAGCTGCAGGCAAACTCACATTTCTAAGTAGTTTATCAAGATGAAATCGCTCCCAACCTGGACCATGCCCTGTCATATACCTGTTTGTTCAGAACTCTGGCAAGGAAGAAAGATGCTCTCTATGGGATTCCATAAGATAGTTCCACAATTGTACACATCTTTCTAGGTAAGAAGACTGATAGCAGAGCCTAAGACCTTTCCCTGCCCTCTTAGAGAAACTCAGGAACAGGACTTCCTAATCTTACAGTATACACCCCCCCACGCACACCATGCACATACACACTCACTCACTTCTTCTCCCCAGGACACTGAAATGTAGACTCTGATTCTGAAGATCTGGGATGGGGTCTGAGTTTATATTATGAACAAGTTTCTATGTGACTCTGACACTGCTGGTGAAAAGTCCACACTGGAAATACTACTCTTAAACAGAAGACCCCTCTCATATGTCCAGAGGCATGCAGATTGTTGATAGGCAGGAAGATGCACCCAGAGATACCTACATCCTAACCCTTGGAATCTGTAAATATGCTGCACTCTATAGAAAGGGGGAAATTAAGGTAGCTAATTATCTGTCCATACATTAGTGTGATCCTGGACTAGGTGGGTAGTTTTTGTGTGTCACAGAGACCCTCCAAAGTAGATGGAGTCATAAGAGAGGTCAGAATGAGGCAATGGGAAAAGAATTGCAACAGCCACTGCCGGCTTTGAACATAGAAGAAGGGGCACAGTACAAGGTACGTGGGCAACCATAGAAGCTGACTGAAGCCTGGCAACAGGTCTACCCTAGAGCCTCCAGAAGGAACGTAGCTCTCTGACACTTTGCCTTAGACCCATGTCAAAGTTCTGATCTACAGACCATAAGATAATGAATTTACATTGTTTGCAGCCCCCAGATCTGTGGCCATGTGTTACTATAGCAAAATGAGTTAATACACTGACACTTTCTTGATGGTAGCACTGTCTATAAACCTGAACTACTTCAGCCAGATGAAAGGATTTATGGATAAGAGCGTGTTTGGTAAAGGTGTACGGTATTCCTTGATGATAAATTCTAAAGTTTTAAATGCCAAAACCACCAGACTGAGTGAACAGGACCGACCAATGCCTGAACAGACTTGATTTTAAGTTAAGTGAGCATGACGAGCACATTGTTAAAAACTCAAACCTGATTAACTCTCTGATGAAGCACAGCATGACAAATGCCAGGCGACCACAGGGCTGTGCAAGCCAAATGCAGTGTACAGGGTTGGGGAGCTTTCCTGTGCAGCTGGACGCCTGGGCTGCAGGAAAGTGACCCAGAGTCACAATGGGGTCAGTGCTCACAGTGGTTTCCCCATTCAGGGAAGAATCCTATTCATGCTTCAGGGTCATTTATATTCACTGAAGAGCATAAAGATAAAGATGTGCGGAGACCCACCTGTTTTGGGCTAAGTCTCCCTTAACTGAATTTCAGTTCATGAAAAGAAACTTGAAATGCTTTTGCTCTGAGTTGGAGGATGGAAGTGTGACTCCTAGAATTCATATAAATCATTGAGTTCTCCCATTTATTCCGTCATGATTTTGTTTATTGCATCATTGACTTGTTCATTCATCATGTATTTATTATGCATCTACCACATTCTTGGCACCAAAGATGTATGGGTAAATGCTAGGCAGTCTAATTCTCTGGGAGCTGTCAGTGTATTTGGAGAGATAGACTTATGGTCCAAGGGTTACAGTGCCAAGTGTTCAGATCAATACTGGAGTTCTGCCCCCGGGTGCTCAAGAATCATGGGGAAGAGCCCTAACTCAATCCAAGAATAAAGTAGAGGAGGAGTCAGAGAAGGGGAGACAAAGTTTGTGATAACCTTAACAGATGAGAATTAGGTTCAAGCAGGTGTTCCTGCAGGGGGTAGAGCATAGTTCTGTGGGAGAAGGCCGCTCCTCAGGGCTGGATGAGCCTAGGGCTGTACTCCACCAAGTGACTGCTATGAGATCAGACTGGGAAGTTAAGCAGAAGTCTGATTCCAAATTGTTGTGTGTGGCTTGTTAGAACATCAAAGCAATTGAATATGAAGGAGATTGGAGAGAGTTAAGCAAGGTGGCGTGGTTATACGTGGATTTCAGATCAATCACCTGGTGGCTATGATCACATTCTAGCACACACAGGTGCACTAGACAGGGGGAAAGGGAACCCAGAGACCAAATGGGCTGCAGACCCTGATGCTGTCTGTAAGGAAAAACTTACCATGGGAATAAACTAACATTCCATGTTGAAGTGAGCGGCATTTCAAGATTTCTTCAGCTTACATTGGGAAGTGACAGAAAAAGTGTGGGGTGCTGAACATCACTGGTGATGGCCACAATATGTTCTTATGGCTCCTAAAGAGTTTTATTCACTGAGAAAGGATGAATGCTAGACTGTATTTAACATGCATTTTATATTATTTCCATGTGTTATGATTACAGGCCTGGCTCCCACATTTTTATTCAGAGCCATTTATTCAGAAAATCTCTTAGAATTTGAGTTCATTCTTCATTAATTCAGTGGCAGCATTCCGTAGCCCAGTGATTGAATTACCTAATAGCACCTGCCTGAAATGATTAACATGTGAGGAAGCCATGGGGTTGTACTTGATACAAATGATTTGTTTCCTGAAGTTGTAATTTTATTAAAGGGGGACCCAGTGAACCACCCCGACAAACAGAGGCTAGGTTCTGGCTTCCAGGAAGTACCTGGGAGGTTAATGAGCAATTAGCAAGTAACAAATGACAACATGGCTCAGGGGAAAGGTTCTATTTCTCAAGCAATAGGTCAACATCACTGAGAAAATAACAAGTTTTAAAAAGGACTGTATGGTCCACCTCCCACAGAAGGGGTGTCAGGCAAAGAGGGAGAATGGCCCTGTGTGTGAACTCACTCTCTTGAGAGACTCCCAAGTGGATCAGGTAAAATTTAACTGCTTAATTAATCCTCAGGGGAGAAATAGGATACATTTCTGTGTTTCTCTGAGGCAAACTAGTACTAAGAAGACCTGGAATTTTCTTCTTAAGTAACGATGACATCGTACTAAAACCTTCTGGTAAGCTGCAGATGGGAGGGAGAGTGGAGGTTTGAAGGATGAAGAAGAATTAGGACATGGGCCCTTGAAAATATTCCCATGTTTCATTCAGGAATGGAAAACATATTGTTATTGGTAATGCATTGTTAAGCAATGATTCCATCCTTTGAATATTTTTGATTTGCACTTCCTGAAACATAAATTGAATATTGCTATGATTTTGATATTTTTGACTCTCTGAGTATCTGGAAGAGCAAGATGGGTATATATGAAGGCTGGTAAGAGAGACTTTCAAATACAGTCTGAAGGTGCCAACCCCTCCCCTCCATAATTCACATCCATCCCCATAATTAGAGGTACTTTGAATCTCTATTTGGACATTTTCCTTCCTATGCCCCTGACATATATTTCAGTTTCTGTACCACTTCATTCTTCTATTCTGGAAAAAAAAATCTGGATCCCCATGTTAACTTTTACCATTTGGCATTCTTAAAATCTTTTGCTGCTGGGAGACTGTGTAAGCTAATTGTGTGATTCCTCACTGGGGCAGAAGACCTGTATGCAGGGTGGTGGGGGGCCGTGAGGAGCAGGCAGACAGAGGATAATCAAATCCTACTGTTAGGGGAGAGTCACTCGAGTGAGATTTGATGTATTTCCATGAAATATGCTTTCCTCACCACTTCTCTAACCTTATAAGGAATATAGGTTAACACTTAGTAGAAAAATGGAAACTTTCCATAGCAAGTTTTAAAAGTACAGAATCAGACCCTCCATGAGATGGGACCTAGGACTCTGGATTTTTGTAGTATCTTTCTCGTGGATTTGATGCTGTTGATTCCAGAGTTAGGAAACATCTGGATTCCACCCTTGCACATCTCCTCTTGTAGATGATGAACCTGTATAACTGCCTCTGAGTCCATCCTAAGCCCTGTATCCTGGACATGTCTCCTGGATGCCTGGTATGCCCCGGGGTTCACCTTTGCTCATGTTCCCAGGCTACTCTCGGTAGCAGTGCCAGCTGTATTGGGGTCCTTAAGAATGCCAGTTCCCTAGTTCCTTCCCAGAGCTCAGAACAGAAGATGAGCACAAGCTGACCCAGATGCTCTTCCTTGAAAAAGAACTTAAATACAAGCTCTGAGCCCTGGAGAAATGACTGCTTTCTTACTTAGAAAGAGTCTTAGTGATTGTGTGTGTGTGTGTGTGTGTGTGTGTGTGTGTTCATACACACGCATGCGTGAGCATGTGCATGTTTGTGTTTGTCTATGAGTAGATAGATGATAGGCTAATACAGAGATGCATGATAGACAAACGATTAATAAATAGTAGATAGAAAATATATATGGAGGGGGGAAAGAGGGAGAGAAGAAGGGAGGCAGAGAAGGAGAGGGGATAGGTACAGATAACCAGCCCCTTCATTGATTCACTTTTCCAGGAAACTCACAGACGTACTATACATGAGCTGGTGTATTATCATTCTTATGTTAATAACAATATTTAGATTTTGAGCTCAGATTGTGGATTCAGTCAGGTCTGCCCACCCTGGACTAGATTTGTGCATAATACATGCCTGGAATAAGCAAGAGCAACTGTGTAAAGCTAAGGACCCACAGGGCTGCGCCTAGTCAAATCTCAGACACCTCACTTCATGCACGAGACCTCCAGGAGGGTCCATGTGCATTCCCCCCTCAAGCCCCATTCCCCTTTGGTCTCTCCCACTCTCGCTCTGAATGCCATCACAAGCTCTTGATGTTCATGTCGCCATCAGTTTTTCCATTAACATCATTATCTTTTTCCGGGCTCCATTAGAACTCCTGGTATAATGAGAATTTGGGGTATGGCTGGTCATTATTTTCCTAGTCATCCACAGCACCAGGTGTGGTGATGAACGTTCTGCATACCATTCTCACCTGCATCACACGGTCCCTCTTATTTCCATTAAGATGATCATCTCTCCCCCAACTCCGTAGTCATCACCTCATTACAACTCCATTACCTTTTAGCGTCATCTACATTATAACTCCATTACCTTTCCCACAGCCACCATTACCTCTCTTATCGCCCCCTCTACATTTCAGTTGCCCTCGCCATCTCCTTTACAGCCACCAGCTTTTCAATTACAGGTCCATTATCTTTATTATTACCTCAGTGACAGTCATAATTGCTCCCATAACAATTTTAACACCTTTATCCACCCCTCTACAATGCAAGACCCTGGCCACCTTTGATAAAGCTCCAGGCATTCCCATTACACACTAGACATGTACCCCAACATCTCCATTAGTGTTAGAAGTCCCTTTCTTCCCTTCATCAAATGGCCCATGATAATGTTAACTGTCGCAGGTCTGCCACTTTCCACAGTAATTCCACCATGGCCACTGTTAGTCTTATTTACAGTGCACTCCTTCACACTCTGTTCTCTTTCTGCACCAAACAACAGTGATTCTCATCCTCAAGACATCTCCTATGACAGGCCTCTTTGGCAGTGGCTTGACTCAAGGATATCTAACTGCCGATGTTTTCTTTGGTTTTTTAAAAATTAGACTTTATGTAGAGGGCTAAGGGATGCATGCATGTATCAGGGTGGAGTCAGTTCTCTTTTTCCACCGTGCAGATCTGAGGGATTGAGCTCAGATTTTCAAACTTGGTAGCCAACACCTTTATCCTATGACCCACCTTGCTGGACCTTAGTGTCTTCCTCATAACCACCCTTATTTCTGGTTTTCCAGTGTGGTGTAGGGAGGGAGAGTTGATCATGATTGCCCCCCCCTTTTTAACTCATTAAACTGTAATTGCCTGATGCTCCAGCCCTCTTTCCCTTCCAGGAACACTTAGCATAAGCTCAGCTAAGTGAATGAGCTCATGCGTTACCACTCCTCCATCCTCACACTCGCCATCAATTTCTGTTGCATCGATCACATCAAACTCTCATCAATACACTCTATCATTCTGAAACCCCCTAAGGCTGAATCCATCTACTCTTCCATTCCCAGATCATTATCTCAATAATTATCATTCTTCAGTTACAGTGGCTCTGTTATACCCAGTGCTGATCCTTGATTAAGGGGATAGGCCACTCTACTACAGTGTCCTGCTTCCCTTCTAGAAGAGACTTCTCCTACGAGGAGTCAGGGTATACCCCCCCAGATCTGTCATGCCTACTCCCCTAACAGAAATTCTTATTGCACTAGGGGTACGCACACTCTGAGCTGCCTGTGACAAGACCCAAATGACAAAGAGCAGCCTGCTTCCCACATTGCTGTCTAACTGTGTGGTTACTCAGGGCAGTGCGTATGTGAACGAACTCTGAACTGAGACTTTCTGGGTCTAATTCCCTGATCTGCCACCTCCTAGCTCAGGCAACTTACATCTAAGGACTCCTCCAGGCCTTGGTTTTCTTAGCTGTAAAATGGAAATAATAATAGGGTCTCCTACCATTGGTTGCTTGGAGGTTAAAAAAAAAAAAGTGAGTGAATAAATATAAAATAACCTGAATGGCACATAGCATGGGGAAAATATTCACAAACTATAACTTCCTGGGAGTTTAGGAATTTCCCCTGAACTGAAATGATTGTTCAAGTCTTAGACTGAGCATTCAATGTGGCTGAAATTCTGGTAGGAGATTATCAGAGTTCTTATCATTACAGTTCTTAAATCATTTTCTGACATTAGGCTCTCTGCTGACTCAGCAGGAGGATGCAGCGGTCCCTTGGCCCATGGCCACAGTTATTCTGCATTGGCAGAGATCTTGGGGAATTTTCCTCCCTGAGTCTGATGAAAACTTTCTGTGGTATTTCTGGGTCTGGGTCTGACTTTCTGCACAAGCACTGATTCAGCCCACTGCCTGGCAAAGCCTCACAAATAACCCTGCTCCACTCCTCCTGGCTGCTGGCTGAAGGGATGCTAAGCCTTCTTTGGTGGCCCTTGAATAAGGTCAGCAGTAATGTCAGAATGAGTCATGGCTGCTCAAACAGTTTTGCTCTTCTCTCTGTCTCTGTCTCTGTCTCTCTCTCTCTCTCTTCCCTCTGCTCTAGTACCCCAACCCTCTACTACCCCCCTCTCTCACTGACTCTGTTTTCTATCTGGTAGCTATCCACCGTCCACCAAGTATATCCATGTACATTGGTTACCCTTAGATCTACACTTCCTGGAGGAGTACCATGTCCTAAAATTGTTTTCCCCTCTTCTCCTACCATCATTTCTCCATCTCCTCTCTGTATAATCCTCCTCCAGTAGCTCTTGGACAACAGAAAAAACATCTACGAAAACCATTAGTATTACAGTGTGGATCTACCTGCCTTGGGAGAAGAACCCTGCAGGGGTCACTTTGACAAGAATGTGTCTCAAATGCAGACTTTCTGGCAATATTGGGGAACCAGTGTTATTTGTTTTCTAAAAATTTGGGTAGGGGTGATGGTGAGGTTAGAGCTAATTTTCAGGGCAGGGGGATTTCATAACATCAGTTACAATACACTTCAGGTAGCCATAGAACTTCTATGAAATTCATCTAGTATATTGTCCTCAATTTACTAATCTCTCCATTTCTTGCAAAGGTTTCCAGATCTTCAACTGACAAAAGTTGTTGAAGATCTTCTGTTGGGTCTTTATATCTAATTACTAGAGAATTCAGGTGTCAGGGTCAGTCTGGTTAAGCGTAATAAATCAAACACAGGACAGGGACCACATCTCACTTAGGCATAGAAGCTGAAAGGTTGCTATCATTGTAGAGAGTAGAATAGTGGTTTCCAGAGCCCAGGCAATGTGTGTGGGAGGGAGATTGTAAGAGGATGAGGATGGGAACAGGGGTGCAGTTAGATGAGAAGAATGGCTCCTAATGGTCTGTAGCATAGTAGGGTGACTATGGTTCACAAAAAAATTAATTAAATGTTTCAAAATTGCTAGAAGAGGGATTTGGAAGACTCCCAAGACAAAAAAAAAAAAGATGAATGACTTAGGTGAGATACACCAATTACCCCAATCATTACACAGTGAATATGTGAGTTGAAATGTTACTCTGGATTTCATAAATATGTACAATTACTACGAGTCAGAAATGGTTGTTTTATTTCAGTCTTTAAGGTGTGAGGTTGTCAGGGCAAGACACAGTCTTCTGAAGCAGACTGAGGAACTGCTTCACTGTGTCACCACAGAGACAGAGCAGGCTGGCTCTAGGCTAGTGCCACAGAGATCACTGGGATCATGGAGATATGTTCTGCTCTACGGCATTGGTTCTTGGCCAAGTTAAACCAAGGTTAGCACATGTGTCGTCCATGGAGACAAAAAGCAGCTATGTTGATCACTCTGTGTATCACTCACACATCCCTTTCCCCTCTCTGTTCCCTTTTCTTTCTTCTTCTTTAGTCTCCCTCTCCCCACCTCCTCCAAAGCCCCAGGTGCTAGGCTTACATGCCCTTCCTGAGTATATATCACCTATGTCTCCAAGGCTCAGACTGATGGCCCAACCTCTGTTCTGATGCTCTCTTTGGGCATCAGTTCCAAGAATCCTCTGATACTTGTCCTTTTGGGGCTTCCAGTACAGAAACGCAGACAGTGAACACTCTGCTGAGCACAGCGGTGGTCTGTCTTTGGGTTAAGAATTGCCCATGATCTTTGGGTTAAGAATTGCCCTCTTGACCAAACCCTAAGCTCCCCCAAGCCAGGAAGCATGATCTATCCCCATTCTATGGCCCAAAGTGCATACCTTCATATCCCATACAAAATTACTCCAAAGACTTGCTAACTAACTGCATCTTTTACCATTTTCTCTCATTTCCCTTCATCTCTCTTGCCTTTCACCATATTGACTTCACTCCACCACTTTTTCCTCTTCTCCTCTGTTGCCCATGCTGCAGACCAGTAGCACTCAGCCACTAGTTACACATACTAGGTGTGGGCCAGGCTTGGGGGATTTCTGATTCCTGTTTCCTGCAGGAAGCTAGGGATTGTATTTGAGTGATAATGTAGGTGCCACACTAGAAAAGGTTGGCTTTGGTTTGGCATATGGAGATGGAGTGATGAGAGAGAGTTGGGGGACGGGTAGACAGGAGGCCTGCAGAATTCACACATAAAGGAATTCAATCATAATTGTAAGCACCAATTAATTCCTTACAACTTATCTTTGAAACTATAGTGCAGATATTTTTGTCTGGGGCAAAATATGGATATTTTAAACTTGCTTTGATGACATACTTGCCAAAGGATAATTTTCCATGAGCTTTTTCAACATAGGTACAAGTCCTGCTTTTGATCAATTCTCATCTGTATGTTGCAAGGCAATTTCAGTAAGTACTTAGCTTAATCAATTTGTATCTTCACATTGACCTTCAGGACTCTGTTCATGGTTCCCAGCATGCAGTGTGCACTGTGATTCTGTCTGTTCAGGCAATGTTGTTCTCAATGTTTGTACATGGCTTTATACTTAACCAATGTAATCGTGGCTTTCCCCTCCCCCTGCTTCAGCCATTTCCCTTTCCTGAAGAGATTCAAACTGAGCAGTGGCTTTGCCACTGTGTGGCTTACAGAACATATTTTAACAAATTATTTCCCTGAATCCTGGAGAGCTGCAAAGTTAGGCATTCTGGGATAATAAAAGTAGTGGGGAAAATAAAAATTTTTTATCAGCTTGTTTACACAATTATGTAAATGATGAGCACTTATACATGGCTGATTCCTCAATTATTCATGGTTTGAAGCTCTTGAAAATTCAATTCAACTAAATAACCTTTCTTTCAGTGCTCATGGTGAGCAAGGTACTGTAATTTGAAAAGGAGGAGACGGCAATACAATTTGATGGGGAACATTACCGAAATGAACAATAAATGTAGTACAAGTTGAGTAAGCTCGATGAGAATAGCACAACACAAGCTCGGAGTTTTAGAGCAGAAGAGACATCATCTACTCAGGTGTATTTGTGGAGAATGGAGAGAGTTAATCTGGAGCCCTCATCCATGCACAGTGCTGTGATGGAGTCAGGTCCCATCTCCTGCCTGAACTGTTAGGTGAACTTTCTACTTCATGGCCCCTCACATTGCTGCTCCACAGTGATCTTTCTAAGGGCAATCTGATTGTGCTATGCCTTAGCTCTAAACCCTCCATCTCCCCCTACTATCGATGAGGAGTTAAAATTTCTTATGTGTCACATAGACTGTGCACCCTCAGTACACTGTCTCCCCACTGTGCACACAGTGGCCACTACATTTCTCGTTACCTGGACCCCAATGACCTCACTCCTCTTTCCCATGCTGTTCCTTTTCCCTAATGGGTCCTTTCTTCTTTCTTTTGCTCCTTTCCCCTCATGTGTCTGGAGAACTCCTCTCCAACTTGCTTGGCTCCTGTCCAGAAGACACAGCTGGTGATTCTCAACTTACCTTTCCACTGTACCCAGCGCCGCCTCTCCACTTATCCTAGCACTTCATAGTTTGGGGCAGAAGCTAGGTATCCTTGTTTTCCCTACAGTGTGCCCTGCTTGTGCTCAGAATCACACTGGTCATGGTACATGCGATTTACTAAATGTATTTCTGACAACTCACATTGGATTCACTGCCTGGGTAAGTAGGCCACCCCTTTTGTCCATAGGATTAAAGACTGAGTAATGTGATCTGCAAATGTAGAACCTTCTTCCAGAGTTCAACGGAGCAAGAGAAAGATGCTTTCATTTGTTTAAATGGAGACAAGTCTTCTCTAAGCGGAGGAGGAAAAGCTTATAGAAAGTAAAATATAAATAAGAAAAGAGACGAAAAGAGACATTGGAGCAGAACAGTGGATGGATCAGATTTTGGAGGAGAGGGGCGCGTGCGTGCGCGCGCGCACACACACACACACACACACACACACACACACACACACACACAGACACATACATGCAGGGACTGAGGGTTTAGGGGAGGAGTGAGCCTTGGCAAAGAGGAAGACTGCTTTCTCTGTATACAGAGACATAGAACAAAGCAAGCTATGAGGAGAGGATGAAATGAAAGAGCCTTTTGTATACAGCCCAAGGCTTAGCAAGGGAAGAGAGCTGGCAGGCAGATTCATACACCTAATAGCACTGAGTTTTTCACAGCCACAAATGTTAAGAGGAAACCACAAATATAATGCTAGCAATGTACAGTAATGAGAAGTGACCTTTCGGGCAACAGTCTCTCCATGAAAGTGCATCCCAATTGGACAAGTGCTTAACTTCTCAAAGGTACAGGGCTAAGCATAGGGGCTCAGACCTCTGACATTCCTTTTATGGCCCTCCACATCAAACAGCCTTTGAGCCCATACTGACTGGAGTTTGAGATAGAATCAAACATGATCCTGGGGGCTTTAATTCTATAGAGCTTTTTCAATCCCCACAGCTAAAGCAAGCCATGCCTATTCATCCGTGGTGTCTGATTCTGGTCACAGTTTAAATGCATCTGAAACCACCCAGTGGTCTGTGAGTGAAGGTTGGAGTAAACTGGGAACTTGTGGGGCCAGAATGGGAAGACTGGTTTGTCCCTCATACTGCCTAGGCCTCAGCTTCTTCTCTTTCTCCTAGCTTGCTCCTGGGGCTCCTTGGTTCCCCTCAGGAAGTTCATTATCCCAGTGCAAGAGTGAGCTGAAAGTTTAGTTTCCTCTGGAAAGCTGAAAGAGCTGCACTTGTGGGTTTCTAAGAAAGCTTAAACTCAGGGAGAGTCTTGAATGACTCCTATATCCAACAGAACAAAGCATGAGTTGGGAGTTTTAGTATGTTTTGCGGATACTAAATCTGGTGTGAGGATAGACAGGAGAAGACAAGCCCAACAGTTTTGTTTGCTTCTCATACATTTACCTCAACATCAGGGCATTCCTTTATGTTCACTTTTTTTCTCCTCTTTTCCAATTCTGTTTTTACCTTTTCCTCAAAATTACAGAGGAGTATTAAAATGGAAAGTTATCCCCATTTGTTTGACCAATGTCTATGTCTTTCCTGGAAATGAACCCACCCCTGAGTTAAAGAGGGTGCTAAACATACTTAGGTGGCAGAAAAGCACATGTCTCATTTTCTGTTGTTTCCACCCAAACTCTGGTATTACTGACATTAATGTTGAATTAAATCACTTAAAGTAGTAGTTGCTCAAGAAGATTGTTTCCTGAACTCAGAGTTCTCGGAAGATATGGAGGCACTGAGAGGTTTGCCCGTAGATTATCAAAATCTGAGCTCTTCATCCCCAACCTAACTTTCCTTGAAAATGCAGGATCTTCAGGACCATTGGCATAGAATTCTAGCCCCTTAGAGAAGAAAGGGCTCTGATAGATCCAAACAAACTCACTTTCAGGCTGCAGTGATCCAGGGGAGAAGGCAAAATGCTTCAGAGCCCGTCTGCAATCCAGAGAAGGCACAAAGCTGGGAGATCAGTTCCCCAAATACCACATTTGTCTCAATTTGGCAAGTGGCTGAAAGCCTATCTGGGGCCATTTACATTCTAATGTTATTAAGGGCTCATCTAATCAGCTCTTAAAATAAGCCACTCACAAATGTATGGGGACTGAGAGTGAGAGAGAGGCAAGTTGATCCAGGCAGCTCCCTCCAGCCTGGTGAGCTTACCTTGGTCTGAATTGCCAAAGAGCCATAGGGTCGCCTGGCTACTTTCCTGTTGGGTAACTTCTGTGATTTTATACTAAGCAGGGTTTGCAAAAGATATTTGTAAGTGTGTAGGAGAGAAAGTTAATCTACATAAGCCGTGTTCTCCTGAGAGGTCCACCATGCACATGAGACAAGGCTTGGCAGGGGAGGATGAGCTGGCTTCTATGCCCAGGGGTGGCTTTCAGAAATAACTGATGGAGAATGGTGATTCTGAGAATTACCTCTGAATCAATTTCTGCAAACTTCCGAGAAGTTCTACCCTCAAGGGACCCAGCAGAACTCCCCATCCCTGTCCTGGGCCCCTGACAGTAGTTACCTGCCTTTCAGGTGTTTCTCCCTTCCATCTTGGTTTAGCTTTCTCTGGCTCCAGGAGCTTCTACCAGCACTAAACTGAGATGGATTCTGGTATGGATATGGCTCTCATGAAATCTGGCTTCATCCTCCGGGTCCTCTTTAAACAGCAGACTCATCAGGAGTCCATGAGAGGTCTTTGCTTCAGGCTGGGCACTCATTTCTAAGGGCAAGACTGAGGCCAGGGGCTTAGATACTGGAATGATGCTGTTTCCAAATGTGATGGTGACACTTGTCTTCAGTATTGTGTCTTCCTGATGCTCATCTTGGGCAAATCACTTGTTACCACCTGAGAGTCTCATTCGTGAACCTGGGGCCTCCCTTGTATCCTTTTAACCCCTTGAGCAGAAAGCCTAGGATAGCAGGGCTAGATGAAGATGTGGGGTACTATTACCACATTAAATTCTTTTCTTATATCGAAAGCAATCATTTTAAATCATTTGTTCAGCGTCCACTTAGAGGAGAGTGACAGTACCCCAGATCTTCTGCTGCCATTGAACCCTTAGAAGTCATTTTTACAAACCGAGTATTTTTATTTGAGGAAGTCTTTTAGATGAGAGGCTTAATCCTTCCCTGCTGCACGTGGCTGCCAACTACCCCTCTATCTGTAGAAATCTTTTCTCTGAGTAGAGTATAGGTCAGTAAAACCACCACCATGTAAATACAGGGTGCTGTTGTAACAGGCAGCCCCCACTACTGCCTAGCTGGTCCAACCTGTTCCAGCTCCGCATGGTTACAGAAATGTCTATCTTACTCAGCTGGTAGCTTTGAAACATCAAACTCACCAATTCACCCTGAAATATGAATGGCTGACAGCCAGCTTGACATAATGAAGTCTCTTTTGACTTGGGATGTTCAAAGAATTAAGAAAAAAAATGGCCCCAGGGATACTTTGTAATCTAGTGTCCCCAACAGAGGCAGGATGTAGTTGAGGACATTGTGGGTGGATTTTAATGTGGAACTTCAGACAAGACTTGCATTGAGTCTGTAGAGTGCTGGGAGGGATATTGAGTACATGGCGAACACACAATGAAGCGCAGGAAGAAAATGAGTTTTTCCTGAACAAACTTTAAAACTGTATAAACAAATAGTGAGAGAAGGCTGGTGGGTATATCATCATTGCTTTGCACAATAAAAAAAATCAGACACACCTGTTTGGAAAGTTCTCAGTTCAGTGAAAAGGTTTGAGTGCCATGGAAAGTTATAGAGGGAGTGAAATATTCATTGTGCCTGTCAACTCTGAATCCTCAGAGCCTTTCCTGTCGACCATTTTTTAGAGGTTATTATTTCAACCCCCAAATTTTTCAGACATATATATGTAGTAGGAAAAAGGAATTAGGAAAGCTTTTAAATTAAAAGAAATAAAACGACAGGTTTTTCTCCAGCTGTATAAATAGTTATGGATAGAGATAAAGAGATGGATATTTTTTCATAATACTTTATTAGGGGTTTTGGAACTCTGGAATTTTTAGAGTCAGGCTCGTGAATAATTTAACATTGATTCATGCAGGCCTGGTGCAGGCGCGCTGGGCTGAGAATCAAGTCTAGCCTCTTGGAGGGATGGAGTTCAGTAAGACATTTTTATTACCAACTGCATCATGAAGTGCATTTCAGGACTATTTTATGAGTAGCCAAAATCTTAGTACCTGGTTTCTCGAGTGATTTCAGGGACCATGTGAAGCCCAGAGGAGCTGACGCTGTTGGCCAGCTCATTTCATAGAGAGTATCCCCAAGGCTGTTGTTTCAGTGACAAAGGGTCTCAGGTCCCGGGGAATATGCAATTCCTACTGAAAGCCTTAAACTGGTCATTGGCATGATGGATAGTAAAAGGTCCACAGCACACAGTACCTTCGTGATGTCGCCCTCGCTGATGTTTTCTCTTGACCGTGTGCTCTTTGATTCTGACTCCTGAAGAGATCAGTCCTCTGAACAGGGAGTTGATACAGATGCCTGCAACAGAAAGGAATGTGTCGCTTTACAATGAGAACCTCAGTTTCCCTACTTTTTCTCTTTAAATAAATTTAGAGGCAGACCATGTAGCTCTCTGCAAGAAATGAAATTGTTGCTTATTAAGTTATTATTTTCTCACCAGAGTCTTACTTATTTTATTAATTCTTTTTATTAAGTTTTATGACTTTGTGGTAAAAATGATAAATATATAAGTAAAAATTCTGTGGCATCATTATAAATCCAGAACCATATTTTATATAACAAATTCAACAACTTTAAAAGTGGATGTGCAAATACTTGGATAATCTGATTGTAGTAAACATCTGCCACCTCCTCCAAGAAGCCTCCCATCCAGCTGCTTCCGCAAACTGGAGTTCCCTCATCCCCTTAACTTCTTCAGCATGTTGAGAATTCCTTCATGATGAAAGTACCATTTATCAGAGTCTCTTTATCTGCTCAGCTCTTCACTGCAGATTCTCAAGGACCTTCCAGACCCTCCTCAGGGTCAGAATCTCTGTCCCTCTCCTGTTTTATTTGGATCTTGTCCAAGCAAATACTAACCCAGGAAAGCTCAATTAATATTCAATGAATGGATACAGAATACTCCTCTCCGGTTAGAAACACTGTCACCCTAGAGCATGCCCATCTCCTGCATGTGGAAGCTTCTTTATAAACGTATTTGTCTGCCTTTTTAATCAGGGTGCTATGTAAAACTTGGACGGGACTCCCCCTACACAGTTCCGAAGGATCTGTCAATGCAGTTGGTGGCTCGATAATTATGCCTTCAAGGACTTCCTCCTCACAAATGCTACTAAGCCTACTCCAAAAGGGGCACTAAGCCTTAGGGATCTCATTTATAGATGCCTAAAGAGGATGCATTTGCAAAAATTGGTTGGAATCCAAAGGAGGAAGGAGCAAGCATTCGGCTAAGGCCTAGGCTGCTTTTCTAAGTCATCCCTGGATGAATTTGCCTTTCCAGAAGGCCCTCCTAGAACCCCAGGTGGTAAGAACTGCGAAGATCACCTACTTCTCTAAGGGCCAGATGCATCTGTCCCTGGTGAACACTCTGGCTGCCTAGAGAGTGGGGCTACAAGCAGTGTGGGGTTGCATCGTTACAGTAGATGTGGTCCTCGATGGGTTTGCCGGTAGCGGAGATGGAGGTTGCAGATCGTATACATGTCAGGTATTTTTCTCTTCCAATTGGAATCTAGTTGCTCACCAAAAGGAAGAACTACAGGTAATTTGGGAGTGAATTTTGGATAGTAGCCATCCTAGTTTTTACTTTATATGAGAAGCAGAGAGCTCCAATATTAAACAATCTCTTTCCATTGAATTAAAACTCACTCTCCTATTTTGCCTACCTGTTGCCCTCTTCCCTTCACTGTATGTGTGAGATGGTGACGTTACTCTCAGAGAGCTGGTCTAATCTTTTTTGAACCAACTAAGTCAATGTTACTGTAAGTGTTGGCAAAGTCCTCTTCTACTCAGTTCGCTTAACTCCACATACCTGCAACGTGCCATTTTGTTACTTAACAGAGTACAGGTACAGTCATCAATTCATTCAATGAACATATGTTTACCACTTTTCAAATTGCTTCACTTGATAGTCTCAAAATTATAAGGGGGATGCATACATATCATAACAAGAGAATCAATATAAAGATACATGCCATTTCTCCCCACCTCGGTTCTTTAGTAGACTAGACTCTATCCTTGAACTTTGTTTTTATTTCCCAAGAAAAAGATTGAGCTGAGACAGAAGGAAGCAGAAGTGTCCAGACAGTGCTCTGGAGCTGTCCTTCTTTGGGAAGAAGCCCAGACCTTTGGATTGTGGCTAGAGTTTTCCTGCCTGGCCCACAGTCAGGACAAATCTCTCTCACCTGCCAGTCCCACAGCCGCTCAGACCCAACCAAGTAAACACAGAGACTTGTATTGCTTACAAACTATATGGCCATGGCAGGCTTCTTGCTAACTGTCCTTATATCTTAAATTAACCCATTTCTATAAATCTATACCTTGCCACGTGGCTCTTGGCTTACCGGCATCTTTACATGCTGCTTGTCCTGGCAGTGGCTGGCAGAGACTCCCTCCGCCTTCCTGTTCTTTTAATTCTCTCTGTTAGTCCTGCCTATACTTCCTGCCTAGCCACTGGCCAATCAGTGTTTTATTAGCAACACATTTGCCATACAGAACATCCCACAGCACTGGATCCTGTGTAAATCATTCTTTACATGTGAGCTGCCACCAGGGAATGGGTGGGCACAGCATTGGGCGAAGAAGTTTCTTATGACTGAAAGGAAAATTCCCAGTATCTGTTGGGGAGTGCCTCAGCTGTATAGTTTCTCACTGTACCAGCAATGCACACCCTCCCTCCTTCTTGCTCATTTAAATATAATTATGTGTATACCACAGGTATATAGAGTGTTTTTGTTTGTAGCTTTTCTAAAATATTGCTCAACTTGCTTTGACTAAACATAACCATCATATTTCCTCCATCTAGTTAATTTGCACATTCACACACAGTTTTTAACAGAATATACGACAAGGAATTTTCAGGGCAGTCTTCTTCATTCTCTCTGGCTTGGCTCTCCTATTTCTCCTTCCCTGAACAATGGATCTTTAATCTCCATGTTGACTGCATGGAGTATATCCTTATATACTTTGTTTCACCGTACACCTACATAAGACCTATGTGAATGTGGGTGTGTGTGATTATTTACTTTTGTGGTCACTGGTAGAGCCTGTGAGACATGAAGAATAAAACAGACTTTGCTGTCAAGGAGTTCCCACCTGTGGTACCAGGCTATTGTGGCACAGTAAGACAATTTCCTTTTGGAGGCATGCACCACACAGGGGGAGCATTCATCTAGAAGTCTTCAGGAGTCTAGTACAGTGCTCTTCTCTGTTTAACCAGTTTTTAAAGCAGGTTTTAAACTGTGGGCTAAGGAACTGTCAATTTGAATTCGAGCCAGTGTGTGCCATCCAATTTTCCTAAATTCATAACCACATTTGCTCTGTCAGAATGCAGCTCATCATGAACCCAACACACCAACTCTTGTGATTTAACACATATTACCTCATGGACGGGTCCAATTAATTTGATGAACCAGTTGTACAGCTCTGAGTTATCACACAAAGGCCTTATGTTAAGGGAGATTTTCATAGAACTGGAGACAAGTAGGTCTGCTATGGCAGGAAGTGAAGATGTCGAATCTTAGCATAAGTGCATATTCCTGTGGCAAGTCCCAGAGGCTTAGCTGAGGTAAATATCACACCAGGGTTCATGCTGCTAAATGCTCTCAACCTTCTTCCTTCCAGAGAGCCCTGAGGATGAGGGGAGAGGTTCCACAGATATACCCAAAGGTCAAAGGGGAAGGCTCCTGATTGGACAATGTCAGTGAACCAGTATGTTGGTTTTGACTTTTTTGTTCTTTTTTTGGTGTTTGTTTGGTTGGTTGAGGTTTTGTTTTTTTTTTTTTTTTTTAAACATCTGTTTACTTCTGTCTTTTGCCTATACCCTCTCTGATGTCCAGCATTTTCTAAGGTCAACTTGTAACAGTTCATCTTTGAGAAAAAAAAAATCTAAGAAATATGTTAGCAAATGTACAGTATATCCTTCCTCATTGAATGCTGACTTTCTTGTACTAAAAGTGAGTTTAGCTACCCAAGTGCTTTGCTTAGTCTTTGTAGCATGGGCTCCCTCCTCCCAACTGACCAGGCAGGATCTAAGTACCTGCACGGTGCCAGGAATGCTGCCCAAGAGGCCATGTTGACTTCAATCATAGACTTTCTCCAAGCCTGGAGCATGTCTCCCCTGTGGCTTAGGTGAAAACATGGGCAGAAGAAAGACCCTGGCCAGACCAGGCACAGCAATCCAACACTGCTGAGGTTTCAGATTTCACAGCAATGGTTCATGTTGCTATTCAGCATCAACTATGAACTTGACTAGTCCGGATTTATGTACTGCTAACTGTTGTTGACATTCCAGTAATGGCCATTGATTCCAAGCATGCTGACCAGCTCTGGACAGAACCACCCAGTACCTGAAAGCATAATCAATTCTTTTTTTTCCCCTCAATTTTCCCAGCAGTTGGTTGCTGACCAGGTTGTGAATGATCAACAAATTGTGCTTAGTCATCTACATGGCAAAATGGGAACCTTAGGCAGCTATTGGTGACCTGACTCATACCCTCCTCTGTCTCTCAAATTCTCCTACCAGGAGAGATCTTGAATGCTCATTTTTCTCAGATACCTACTTGCAGATGTAGAAATGCGAATGTTTCTTACGAGAAATTCTCTGACCCATTAGTATGGGCAAAACTATGATTCAGTGGGCAGTGTGTAGCAGTTTGTGAGTTCTCCACTTTGTAGCTACTTATATGCAAAAAGTTAGCCTGTGATTAAAGCGACCAGCATTTATTGTCTAGTAGTTCCTGAGGGTCTGTTGAAACTTCAAAAATGACTTATAGGGGTGCTCTGTCTCAGGGTACTCATGAAATTTTGGTGTCTACAGTTACCTGAAGACCCACTAAACATAGTCTATATCCAAAATGGCTATTTGTTTTATACTAGTGGTCATATTGGTTCTTAGTTTCTCCCCCATGGACTTTTCGAGGGTTAGTTTATTATCTTCACAACATGATGATGGCTTACTCCAGAGTGAGCAGTCTAGGGGAGAAGAAGTTGGGAGTCACGATGTCTTTTGTAATTACTCTTCTCATCATTTCTGCAATATTCTAATAGACACATTAGACCCATTTAATGTGAAGAATAAAATACCAGATTGCAAAGATCAGCTGGAGGACCTGAAAGCTAGCTACCACAGATGCTTTTTACTTTGTTCATATTTATGAAGACATGGAATCAGCCATTTTTGTTTCTTGAATCACCCTGGAACGATAAATGGAAAGCATGGAATTTGACTCAAACCTTATCCCTTGCCAGACACACACTTATAAAAAGGAAATTCACTGAAGGCCTGTGTGATGGTTAATCTTGACCGTTAACTTGATGGGTTTTAGAGTCACCATGGAAATACACTTCTGGGGGTGTCTATGAGGGTACTTCCAAAAAGGTTAAACTGAACAGAGAAGACCCACCTTGAATGTGGGTGGCACCATCCCCTGGGGTAAGGCCCTGGGCTGGAATATAAGACGAAACAAGCTGCACACCAGCATTCATGCTTCCATTGCTTCCCAAGCATAGACTTAACATTTACAGGTACCTCCCATCCCCAGCAGCATGCCTTCCTGGCCACAAGGGACTATGCTCCCAAATGGTGAGACAAAATAGATACTTTCTTCCTTGAGTTCTCCTTGTTAGCTATATTGCCACAATAGAGAGAAAATGAATTAATGCAGCCTTTAGTTACACCTTTTCTTGATCTGTGAGGTGGGCATAAAATAGCCCCTCCTGGGACTGTAGCCAAGATTCGCTTAGTGTATGGGAAAGACTTGGCTAGTGTAGAGCCGAAGGTAGCAGCTCAAACCTTTCAGTTCCGCTCCCTCTTGCTCCCTTCCTCTCTGCTTATGCCATTACAACTGGATGATACAGTTAAAGGAACTTCACCAAGAGTGGGCCTTCCTCTCCTCCCACCCTTCACCAGGCTGGCTAACCCACAGAGGGACTCAGTCTGGAATATTTATGTTTCCCTTTCCCTGATGAAGGTTTTCTGTGGCTTAATAAAGTGAGGAAGTATGAAAGACACTTCAGTTCTTTCATATCTTAATTAGCAATTAATTAAGTAGAGGCCCTGTTGCCTGGAATATCTTACAGGCAGGCTCAGTAATTATCTCTTATTATTACTAATGGAAAATATGGTTGAGGGTTCAGATTTTCCCAGAATCTCAGGTTTAATTGAATGCCTCAGTGGAAAATAAAGTGAACAGGCTGCCCTTTCCGCATTGTTTTATTAAAAATATTTTGAAATGTGGTGTCTTGCACTCAGGAGCTTGGCTGGCCTGTCATCTCTAGCTGTGACCTTTATCTAGGCTTAGAGGAGGCGAGGTATGCCACTTCAGAATCACAGGGTCCCTCTAGGAAAGCGCAGAGCTACATTTTGATGAATCTGCTGACAGTGTTTCATTAACCCACCCTAAGAGAGGGCATTGCTTTCAGAGCTGAACTGGAGAAAAGCAGAGTGGTGCTGTGCAACTTGCTATAGTGATGTCTGCCGGGTTCCTGGGGGTCCCACTGGGGAGGAGCATGAAGCCCTCAGATGAGAGCAGTGACCGTAGACCCTTATGCTCCCCTAGGAGGATGGCAAGACAGAACGCTGAGGCTGGCTCCCAGGGTTAGGGAAGGTTGGAGTCTGACCTCCTCTGTGTTCTGAACCTGTGCAGTGGGGTCTCTACATATGTTGACAGTGACTAGACAAGCCAACAGAAGCCTTTTGTCTTGTAAGTTGACCTGGGATCACTGAACATGTGCAAAACTATCTTCCTACCCCAGAGGAAGGCTGCAGGATTGTCACAGAAAAACCACTTTGGATGGAATAAGAGACTGTCCCTAGCTACACGTATCTGTGTTGGTGTAAAGTGTCTTGTTATCATTATTCTAAGAGGGTTGTTCGGATGAGTCTTGACTTTGCTACAGGCATCAGGAACCTGATCTGAATATCTGGCAGGTCTGAAGGAGAGTCAGTTGTTTTCCATCATCAAGTGGGCAGCTTCCATTATTTACAATTCACAATTGAGACTTGAGGGAATTTATCAGATCTAACGAGAGACTTGAGATCAATAGGATGGCTTAGACTGTATTAGTGGGGCTGGAGATTGGTGAGCCATCTGAGTGCCTAAGGCACAGACAGGGCTGAGTTGTCAAGGACAGAACCCCTTCTCCTTTGAGACTTGCAGTGTCTCTGACCTCTAGTCATGGTCTGTGGAGCTGGACCAGCATCTCTAGTCATCTAACACCCCTCTGAGTATAGCTACCACAAAACGGTCCTCACTGGAGCAGACTCAGTGTATAGAAAAACTGGGTAGCAATGAGGCTCACAGCCTAACTGTGACAGTGTTAGCTCCTGGGTGATGTTTTAAATATTTCCTTTGTTCTCCCCTTAAGCCACATTTCTTAAGCTTTCTATGTTTATATCTTTGCTTCAGTAAAGACAAAATAAATATTGCTTAAAAAGTTTAGAAATCATGGTTATAACCATTTTTTATTTTATTTTTATCAAGTCTGAGAGTAATCGGCTTTCACTCAGTCTATGAACTTAGCTGGAAAAAAGTTACATCCTTATTTTTACCAATTTCTAGGGAAAATTTGGCAGTATCTCTAATTTTGAATTAGGAGACAAGTCATAGTGTTATTAACAATAGCTATAATGTTGTCACCCATAGAAATTGTAGATTTTTTATATCTCATTACAGTTGTAGATATGTTGAAATATTGTTTAAGCTTATTACTGCTTCAAAATTATAGCAGTTATTAGGCCTGCCAGTAGATCTTGTTATTTACTATGTTAATAAAGAAACACATACATTACTATACCACAAATTTGGTTTTCAGCAGTTTGATAACTATATTTCAATAAAAATGCAATTTCCTCTGCAATTCCATATATATATATATATATATATATATATATATATACATACTCTTTCTGAAAAAGGGATTCATAGCTTCACCATGTGCCAACTGAATTCACAATATGAAAAAGGTTAATAGCTCCCAGGCTCAGAGGGGAAGAGTGAACTGGTTTTGTTGACATTGCCATGGTCAAGGCTATGACTAGAATAGTGCATTGTCCTTCTGAATTCCCATTAAGATCCTGGAAGGAAGCCACCCTCATTAGTATTACTGTTATACTAAATGTGTCACCCCAAAGCTCTTGTGCTGGAAACTTAGCCCCCCCAAATTCATGCTAGTGGTATTTGGAAGTGGGGCTTTGGGATGGTAATTGGGGTCAGGTGAGATTACATGTGTGGGATTCTCATGACAGTATCGCTGTCTTCCTAAGAGGAAGAAAGACACAACTGAGCATGCTCTGTGTCACCATGATACCCTCCACCATGTTATAATGCAGTATGGAGGCCTTCATTTCAGTTGCCAGTCAGATGCCAGCATTATGTTGCATGCCAGCCTCTTGAACCACGACCTAAATAAACTCAATAAATCACCCAGACTCTGGCATGGTATTGTATCAACAGAAAATGAGCTAAGATAGCCCCATTTTCTAATCAGGAAATTGAGAAACAAAGAATTAAAGTAAGTTGTTCAAGGTTATTTAGCTGTGAAGGTGCAGAACTGGGCTGAGAGCTCAGGCGGAAGTCCAGATGGCTCCTTTGTCCTTCCTTCAGCTCTGCAGACGAGTCAATATTTAATGTACTAATTCATGTGTTTCTATGTGGCCAAGCTATCTACTGTTGCCTGGAAGTCTGATGGGGTGTGCTTGACCTTGGCAACTAGAGTATGAATACTTCAAGGGCAGGGTCTGAGGTAGGCTTTTTTTTTCTTTCTTGGCTTATCACTCCAAAGACCCAAAATAGTAGAATTAAAGAATTATGCTCCAAGTTTTAAGGTGAATAGCAAATAGTGTAGAATTCTGACCTCTGAAAGCACCTCTGTCCCCAAACTCACACTGAGAGTCCCAGTCGTCTTGTGTCCTGGTCAGACTATGTTGTACATGTAAAGGGGATCCACTACCATCCAGAATTCCTCACTTCCCCTTTCCATTTTCCCTTATGCTTACAGCTTCTCTCTATCGAAAGGGTACAAAATGTTCCAGGGCTGAAAGCTGACAGAGACAATTCCTTCATTACCAGACGCTTCTTTCCAGTGCACATTGTTAAAGTGACCACCAAATCTGGATTACCATACTGGAAAAGCACCCCTTGGAGAGCCTTTAACTAGGACTTAATTGCATTTGCTAGCCACCAATCACCATGGTAGTTTCCTATCTGAAGACATGTGCTTCCCTATGAGAGAACCCATAAAAGGAAGCCCAGAAGGAAAGGAATGCTGGGCTTTCCCCCAGTATAGGTCCTATCTTGCCATGTGTAGACTTAGGGGGATGAATCTTCTTCTCTTAGGCTCTGGTTTATCCAGTGTTGGTTGACAAATATGTGACCTCATGGAGACAGAGCATTAGGAATGCTGGGCTTTCCCCCAGTATAGGTCCTATCTTGCCATGTGT
>CABHPQ010153932.1:0-74185 GCA_902168405.1 Peromyscus aztecus
CTCAATTGCTGACAGTGTGCTGTCCAAACTGCACCAGCAGGTTGCAAAAAAAGTCAATTGCCAAACTTTGCCAAGACAAGGTAGGACAACCCTTCAAAACTCCCTGCTTCTCAGAAATGTCTGTCAGATATATGAGTCCTGTGAGACAAATTGGGATGCCACAATATTACATAAGAACCTAGGGTGACTGTCCTGGTAGCAGGATGCCCTGTCATTAGTTAACATTTCACCCTTCTGGGGTCTTTGAGGGAGTTAAGTATAGTCATAAGTTTCTCCAGTCCCACCTGGCCCCACGGCCCCACAGCTGCTTATAAAATAATTACACAGAGGCTTAATATTAATTGCAAATTATATGGACTGTGGCTCAGGCTTCTTACTAGCTAGGTCTTATAAATTAACCCATAACTATTAATCTATGTATTGCCACATGTTCCATGGCTTTACCTGTGTCCCATTACATGTTGCTCCTTGGACAGTGGTTTGACATCTCCCCTTACTCTTTCTCCTTTCACTATCTCTCTTAGATTTTACTGCCTAGTTGCATCCTGCCCTGCCATAGGCCAATGCAGTTTTACTTTTCAATCAATCAGAGCAACACATATTCACAGTGGAGAGAAAGACATCCCACAGCAGTTAAGACTAAATAATTAAACTTATAATTTTCCTTAATTATGACAAAAAGTAAATTAGGTATAAAACATTAGAATCACAAAGAAAAAATAGATAATATTTTCTCTAAATTTGCCAAATAAAAATAGACTAGATATTGTAACTGTAATTCTTAATAACTGTTTTGTTATATATAGTTTTACTATGCAAAGTTTAAAACCTTCCTTTTTAATTGGACAAGAGGGAGATGCTGTGGAATAACCCTTTTGTATACTGTGAATATGTATTTCTCTCAGTTAATAAAAAAAAGCTGACTAGCCAATAGCTGAATAGGATAAGGTTAGTCAGAAGAGCCAAATTCTCATGCTTGAAGGAAGAAGTGCAGCCTGGAGTCAGCATCAGACAAAGAGAGAAGTAAGATGGGCATGCAATACTGAGAATAGGTACCAAACCATGTGGCAAACCACAGATAAGAAATATGGATTTGTTTAAAATGTAAAAGTTAGCTAGTAACAAGCCTGAGTTGTTGACTGAGCATTTTTAATTAATATTAAGCCTCTGTGTAGTTTGGGGAATTGCTTATGGGACAGAAACATCTACCTACAGCTATATATGTGGGAGAAATCCATATGCAACTAATTAATTTCAATATTAACTAAAAAAGGTATTATATATTGAAGTATTATATACTTAGTCCCTGGAGTTTACTTAATGCATGTACACACATACAGTACTGAATTCGCTTCAACAAAGTTGAATTGTGCATCAGTATACCAGTTAATATAACTGATCATAGGCCAGTTAATAAAACTTAATATAGAACTTTATCTAATACATAGAAATATTTATTGATTGACTTTTTAAGTAAATGAAGAAGGAAGCAGGAAAGAAAGTCATTAATAAATTTTCACATAATTTTCTAAAATATTTTATCACTGTATGAAAAATATTACTAATTAATTCTCATTATCTGAATTAGAAAAAAAGGAGTGATTTTTTCAAAATATGTGTGATTATATTTGTTACTCTGGAATGTTTGGATTTAAAGGTTCCTAGAAATTGTCTAAAATGTGTTTAGTTTTGACCTTTCTTCTGGGGAGGGTTATTAATAATATCAACCCAGTAGTGAGAGGGAAATGCAATGTAATATGTCATGATAAGTATGATATTTTTATAGAACTTCAAAACTGATATTCTAGTTTTACATTTTATCATTCATATAAAGGAACCAGGAACATTATCACTTATAATTGTATGTGGCTGCTGCTAACTGATAACATAAAATAGTTAAATCTCTTCAGATTAGCAGTAACTAACACACAAAATCACACCCTTGATCCCAGAATGGTATTTGGTAGATATTTAAACAACCCCTCTTATTCTTTTGATTGAGTAATCTGAGTGTTTATTGAGTGCTTAGAAAGATTAATGGAAAGCCAGAACATGAAAACCTTTCACTAATTAGTTTCTTCACCTCTGTTAGATTCCCAAAGAGAATCAAAGCAAAGGCACACAATGACAAACACATTTCATTGCATTACTCTTTCACAATATAAATGTTTAAAGACTATTTAGACTTTTGTAAAATTCACAGTCAAAAACAAAATATTCTAATAGACACTACTGTCAAAATAGAAATTTCTGAGCTTAAAATAGGCAAAGTCTCTGTTATTATGTTTCTATTTGGAATACTCAGTACAAGGTAAGATGGTGTTAAGTAAGACCTATACTTTATAGGCAGTGCATGTTCTATTGGAGTTTATATTAGAGTAATCTATTTTACACAGACACCCCAAAATTTCGTTATTACCTTCATATAAAAAAAGAAAAGTATTTCTCTCCATAGTGTGTTTTTAGAGCACTAATATTTACACACTTTTCATTTATGGTTGAGTCCACTTTCCATATCATTCCCAAGTGAATTTATAGGCATATATGTCTATACATGTGTACATATGCATATATACTTGGATGTATGCTGTACTTTTAGATAGAGAGATAGATAGATAGATAGATAGATAGATAAATAGATAGATAAATAGATAGATAGATAGATGATAGATAGATAGAAGATGGTAGATTAATACATAAATGATATTATCTAGCCTATGACTGAACAGAAATCAGGTAAGAATTTTCAAGCTATTGAGTTATTTGAAAAAATCCCTGTTCTATTTTCTTCTGGCATATTAACTCCTTCTTCTTACCACAAAGTTGCATATATGTTTTACATTAATATTTGACACATTCTACAGCAATGATTCTCAACCTGTGGTTTATGCCCCCTTTGGGTTTAAAAGATGCTTTCACAAGTGTCTCCTAAAATCATCATAAACACAGATATTTACATGGCAATTTGTAACAGTAGAAAAATTATAGTAATGTGTGGTGATATCTTGTGCATGCCAATAAAACTTACCTGAGGATAAGAGGACAGAGCCATCCACTAGATTCAACATAGAGACCAGACAGTGATTGCGCACACCCTTAATCCTATCATTAGGTTAACAGAGACCATCTGGATCTGTGTGAGTTCACAGCCACACTGGGAACAAAGCCAGGCATTGTGGCATACCCCTTTAATCCCAACACTTGAGATCTCATGCCTTTGCTTGGGAAGCACACATGCCTTTCATCCCTGGAAGTGATGTTTGGGCAAGGAAAGGTATATAAGGTATGAGAAAGCAAGAACTCACACTCCTGAGGATGAGAATTTCGTAGAGGTAAAAACGTGGCTGGCTTGTTCTATTTCTCTGATCTTTCAGCTTTCACCCCAATATCTGGCTCTGGGTTTTTTTTTTATTAATAAGAACATTTAGTAATTTTTGTCACATCTGGCACCAAATGTGGGGCACAAATTCATGAAAAAAAAAACCACTTTCTTGTGGTCTTGCAGTCCCCAGCTGAGACCTGAGCTGCACAGGGCGGGTTGTGGCAGTGCATGCCTGTAGGATTTGCTAAAGGAGGAGGAGGTAGGAGGATCCCAAGTTTGAGGTCACCCTGGGAGGCTTGCCTAGGAGAAGCTGAGGATGGGGCCAGGCCACAAACTTGGGCAGCGAAACCATGGAGGCAGTGGCTACTGCTCCAAGTTGCCAACTGCTTCTCATCTTGTTGGTGGTGGTGGTGATGCTACTACTGGGGATGAAGGGTTTACCTCCACTTGTTCAGAGAACAATTGCCAGGAACATCGTGTTACAAGAGAGCAATGTCAAAGTTCAGTTTGGGGAAGTTTGGCGAGGACAGTATTGGGGAGAAAAAGTTTCTATGAAGATATTCTCTTCAAGGGAAGAATGTTTGTGGTTCTGAGAGGCAGAGATTTATCAGACTATGTTGTTACACCATGAAAACATCCTAGGATTTATAGCAGCAGACAACAAAGACAATGGCACATGGACTCAGCTATGACTGGTGTCAGATTACCATGAGCATGGATCCCTTTTTGATTACTTGAAGAGATACACTGTTACAGTAGAAGGGAAGTTCAAACTCACTATTTCCATGGCAAGCAGTCTTGCCCATCTTCACATGGAGATTGTTGGTATCCAAGGAAAACCAACTATTGCTCACAGAGATTTGAAATCAAAGAATATCTTGGTGAAGAATGGAACCTGTTGTATTGCAAACATGGAGCTTGCTGTAAGACATGATTCTGCCACAGATACAACTGCTACTGCTCCAAACCACAGAGTAGGCACTAAAAGTTTTCTTCAGGGAACCATGACCATGCCAAACAGTGACTTTGTTTCCAAAAAGATGATGGGGCCCCACATCGATGATTCCATCAGGATGATGATAATACCACTAAGATGACAAATACTACCTAAAGATCACTTTTGGATTGCAAACTGCTCAGGGCAATTTTGAGAAGTCTAGCTGAGATGATCCAGCTTCACAGATTACTTGAGCAAGTACTTGAGACAAGCCCTGCATTTTCCCATTGTGCAGAGACTGGACAACAAATGATACAGTTACCTCTTCCAGGACATAACAACTAACCCAAATTTTTTTCTTTTCAGGATCCCCTAAAGAAGCCTTCACCCCCAGACAGCAGGAAGTAATTTTAAGAACATGACACCCATATTCCCAAGAGATGGGGAGGATGGGGTTTGGTCTTTTAATGGGTAGTTGCAGATGAACAGTCTTATTAAATAAGAAACACAGAGCCAAATACAGAATTTAAAGCTCAAGACGTCAGAGCAGTAGCTGAGAACTGAGAGCTGAGACTTAAAAACCTCCTTCTAAGCTGGGCGGTGGTGGCTCACGCCTTTAATCCCAGCACTCGGGAGGCAGAGGCAGGCGGATCTCTGTGAGTTCGAGGCCAGCCTGGTCTCCCAAGCAAGTTCCAGGAAAGATGCAAAGCTACACAGAGAAACCCCGTCTCAAAAAAAACAAAAAAAAAACAACCAAACAAAAAAACCTCCTTCTTACCCTTCCTGCCACTGCTGTCTTTCTCCTCAGTAAGAGACCTACTTCCTGTATAGCTATCTTTTTATTGACTTCTGTTCTGCCTTCTCATTAGTTGTAAACCCCATGACCTCCTCATTACTGCCTGTCTATACAGACCTCCAGGTCATCTATGGTTGGTATTGAGATTAAAGGTATGTGTCTCTAAGCTGGCTGTATCCTTGAACACACAGAGTTCTGTCTGTCATGTGATCTGAATTAAAGGTGTGTGCCACCACCACCCAGTTTCTGCTATGGCTTGCTATTAACTCTGACCCCCAGGCAACTTTATTTATTAACATACAAATAAAATCACGTTTCAGTACAAATAAAATCTCACCATATTTCCCCTTTTCTATTTTAATAAAAAGAAAAAAGGAAAAAAGTTATAACTAATATAAGAAAAACTATATACAAAATACAATAACTATATACTGTATATATAAGCAATGAATACCTAAACAATATCTAGTCCATTTGCATTTGACAAATTCAGAGAAAATAATTCCATTATCTATCCTATTTTGGTAAGTCCAAAATGTACCTGACTCACTTTCTATCCTAACTTATATTACTAACAGAACTATCTTATAACATCTTTCAAATTTATACATTTACTCTTTAGTGAGTTTCTTTTCTAAAATTCTTAACAAGGAAAACTATAACTATCTAAATTTAACTATAACTATCTACTCTTCTACTCTTCTTCTACTAATCTTCAACTCCCTCAGAGACCCAAGAAGGAAATATTACCTAATAAAAAATAGAAACAGGAAGTGCACGTAAGCAGCTTCCAAAAAAAAATGTGAGTTGACAGAAACAGTCAGCTACCTGAGCAGTCACCTGAGGTCTCTCTGCAGTGTTGAGGCATCATCTTCAGCCTATAGGCTTAGTATATCTGACAGACTCATTTGTGAAGTAGAATGTACACAAGGTCAACAGTTCGACCTCACATTTGGTGAGCGCAGTCCATGTATAGAAACACCTGAATTCCACTAGTGTCATGTCATGATTCAGGATTTTAAATTCTGGAAATTGTTGATTTTTTTTTAAAATTCAGCTGTCCATTCTTCTTGGCTGTGTGTGTGTGTGTGTGTGTGTGTGTGTGTGTGTCTTCATCTTGGCATCCCATTCTTCTATACATCCCTCAATTAAATGCCAGTCTGCCATTGAGAGGTGTGAGCTTAGTTACTCTTCAAGAATAACTGTTTCAGCTGCTGTTCCACTGCACATCAGAAGCCATCGGCCCACTGCCTGTTCAGTTGCCTTTGGAGAAAAGGGCACTGTACCTCTTCTGAATTGCAAAGGCCACTTCAGGGATGGTGCCATATTGTCCTGACCTCAGAAGATGCCTTTTGTTAAAGCCACAACCACACTTGTTTTGGCAAGAATTGGTAGTCCTTTGTTTCATGTCCTGTCTGTCCATTTTGTCCTGTTTGTTAGCAGTTGATTCCAGGCTACTTTGTTGTCCAGTGGCTAACTTTTGCCACAATGAAAGTTAACTCCATATTCAGTTTCTTCAATGTCCATATTTTCTCTGAAGTAGATTGGTACTGCCAGGAGCCAACATGTCTCACAGTCATAACAAAAAGAAAAATTTTCTAAGTTATTAAAACATTTTAAATGCCATATTATGTAGATCTTTGAAGGGTTTGAAGATGACCTATCTAAAATATATCCGCTCAATCTTGAAAATATACCTAATATGACTACAAGTTCTATTGTAATGTCTAACTACTAACTTTCATTTTTTTATCCTAATAGTTGGTAATAATAACATTCAAGGATCAGCAAATTGCATTACATTGTTAAAAGAATGATATAAGTGTTAGACCCCAAACAGGCTCTACCTTCTGAAGTGGGCACCCCAAGAACCCAGACTATGGTCCAGTTGATGCAAACAGCATGAGGTTTATTGAAGAAGCGGCTGTACAGTTGGGCTCCTCTGCTCCAAAGAGCAAGAGTCGTACCTACTGCAATCACATGAGTATTTTTAAAGGAAAAACCCACAAAACTATAAGATTACAATTCCCATACAATTTCATTTTGATTGATTTATTTCTAGAGGCTAATTTCATAAGATCATGGCCTGGTCACAGAGTGATCACAGAGTGGGTACAGTTACGTATGCATGCACATTCTTCCCGAAACCTCAAGGGGAGGTATCAGGGCAGGAGTGGAGTTTACACAAAGGTCACAGTGGTCCTTCCTGGAACACTTGCAATTATCCCAGTCACAGTTGAGCACATCTCTTAACAGAAATCTCTTTATGTTGTTACATTGTTGCAGGAGTGGTTGAATAATGGCTGAGTCAGGTTGCCCTTGGAACTAGTTTTCTTTTTAGTTCCTCATTCTCCTGGGGCTTGGGGGGTGTAAGCTTGAAGGGTTAGGGCCTTTCAATAAGTACAATATCTTGAACAAGATTAGAAATATATGTATAGCATTTTCTAACAATATCAATCTCAACATATATAATTTGTATACAATATAAAAAAATCCAATCCAATGTAAAGTATTTAAAACTAGTAATTCTTTTTTTTAAAAAACAAGAACCTTACATCTAATCTCCTTTGTTTAGCCCTTTGACTCTACTCTGAGAAAAAAGATAAAGAAATAATAGGATAAATGGGTAGAGCACTGAATCTACTCTAAAAAGAAAAAGAGGAAGATATAAAAATGACAAGAGGTAGATTATTGAATCTATTATGAAAAGAAAAAAGAGAGAATATGGATATGATAAGATAAAAAGGTCAATTACTGAATCTACTTTTAAAAAGGAACTACTTGTTTTAAATAGGATAAGTAGTGAAAATTTTTTGTCCGAGTTTATCAAATGTTACTGGAATGGACATTGTTAATATATATAATGGAGTTTTTCATCTGAATCTGTCAAATGTTAATGGACTAGACATCATTAATGTAATTCATGACTTTATGTATTGTACATACTTATTGGATAGTTTTTCTTGTATTAGTATTAAGCTTTTTTAAATTTTAGACAAAAAAGGGGAAATGTGGTGGTATTGTGTTCCCCAAAATGTTGTACACCCTAATAAACTTATCTGGGGTCAGAGAACAGAATAGCCACTAGATACAGAGGACAGAAAATGGTGGTGCTCATGCCTTTAATCCTAGCATTCCACAGGCAGAAATCTGTCTGGATCTCTGTGAGTTCAAGGCCACATTGGAAACAGCCAGGCATGGTGACACACAACTTTAATCCCAAGAAGTGAGCCTTTAATCCCAGGGAGTGATGGCAGAAAGCAGAAAGGTATATAAATGAAGACCAGAAACTAGAAGCTTTTAGCCTGGTTAAGCTTTTAGGCTTTCGAGAAGCAGTTTGGCTGAGATTCATTTTGGATGAGAACTCAGAGGCTTCCAGTCTGAGGAAACAGAATCAGCTGAGTAATTGGCGAGGTAAGGAAGCTATGGCTTGTTCTGCTTCTCTGATCTTCCAGCAGTCAGTCCAATACCTGGCTTCAGTTTTGTTTTTATTAATAAGACCTTCTAACAATTCTGCTACAGGTAGTTGTCATTGTTTAGGATGGTTAGTTACAAGTTGTTAATTAATAATGATCAGGAAAAAAACTAAACAAGGAGATTAGATTCAGGGTTCTTGTTTTCAAAAAAGAAAAAAAAATAAAAAGAAAATAAAAGAGGATATAGATAAGAGGTAGACTATTGAATCTACTATAGAAAAGAGAAATAGAAATGATAGGATAAAAGGGTAGATTATTGAATCTACTCTGAAAAGCAAAAAAGGGAGGATATAGGTAGATAAGATATGGTAAGATAAAAGGGTAGATTATTGAATCTACTTTTAAAAGGCAACTACAAGTTTTAAATAACTTGTATATTATTTAAACTACTATACTAGTACTATATAGTACTATAGTACTATACTATATACTAGTATACTATACTAGTAGTAGTATATAACTACTAGTTTTAAATATTTTACATTGAATTGGATTTTTGTATATTATATACAAATTATATATATTGATAGAAATTTGAGATTGATTTTGTTAGAAAATACTATACATGCATTTCTTGTCTTTTTCAAGACATTGTACCTATACAGTTCACTTAACAATGAAATGCAAATTGCTAGTCCTTGAAATTAATATTACCAACTAATTAGAATATAAGAAATGAAAGTTAGTAGTTAATCATTACAAACAAACTTGTAGTTATGTTAGGTATGTTTTCAAGATCAAACAGACATATATCTTAGATATACAAGTCATCTTCAAACACTTCAGAGATCTGCAGAATATGGCATTTAAGATGTTCTAATGTTACTTTTGTTGTGACAAAAGTTAACCACTGGGCAAGAAAGGGCCCTGCCCTTGCCTCAACTGCTTACAGTATGCTGTCCAAAACGGACAAGCAGGACACACACAAAAAAAAAAGGACTGCTGATCCTTGCTGAGACAAGGTAGAAAGGCTTTTTAAAAAATTCTGCTGCTTTGCCGGGCGGTGGTGGCACATGCCTTTAATCCCAGCACTCGGGAAGCAGAGGCAGGCAGATCTCTGTGAGTTCGAGGCCAGCCTGGGCTACCAAGTGAGTTCCAGGAAAGGTGCAAAGCTACACAGAGAAACCCTGTCTCGAAAAACCAAAAAAAAAAAAAATCCTGCTTCACAGATGAGTCTCAGATACGCTAGGCCTGTAGGCCAAAGATTGATGCCCCAATGTTGTAGCGAAATCTTGGGTGATTGTCCAGGCAGCCGCTTTTTCTGTCATTTCCCATGATTTTTGGAAGTCACTTATTTGCACTTCCTCCTTACTCAGTTAATACTATTTCCTTCTCAGTTCTCAGTTGAAGATTAGATAGTTATAGTTTTTCTTGTTAACAAATTTAGGAAAAAAACTCACTAAATAGGTGTATAAGTACATAAATTTGAAAGACATCAAAAGATAGTTTTCAACTGGTAATACATGTTAAGAAAGAAAGTGAATTAGGTACATTTTGGACTCACCAAAATAGGCTAAATAATGGAGGTTTTTTTGTCTGAATATGTCAAATGTTAATGAACTAGACATTGTTAATGTAATTCTTGAGTATATATATTATATATAATTATTGTAATAATTGTATATAATTTTTCTTATATTAGTTATAACCTTTTACTTTTTAGACAAAAAGGGGAAATATGGTGATAAGTTGTGCACCCCAATTAAACTTTTCTGAGGATCAAAGGACAGAGCCACCCACTAGATTAGACATAGAGGCCAGACAGTGGTGGCACACACCTTTAATCTTATCACTCAGGAGACAGAGATCACTCTGGATCTCTGTGAGTTCTAGGTCATACTGGGAACAGAGCCAGGTGTAATATCACACCCCTTTAATCCCAACACTTGAGATCTCATGGCTTTATTTGGGAAGCATACACACCTTTAATCTCAGGAAGTGATGTCTGGGCAGAGAAATGTATATAAGTTATGAGGAAACAGGAACTCATGCTCTTGAGGCTGAGGATTTCATAGAGGTAAGAATCTGGTTGGCTTGTTCTGTGTCTCTGATCTTTCAGCTTTCACCCCAATATCTGGCTCTGGGTCTTTTACTAATAAGACCATTTAGCAATTCATGTTACACTTAAGTAGTAATGAAGGTAATTTTATGGTGGGGGGTCACACTGCACACTATCTACAGGTCTTATATGACATCATCCTACCTTTTCTGAGTATTTCAAGTGGAGAATATTAAATATAGCTTTTAAATAACAACAAATACTACCTATTTTAGGCTCAGAAATTGCAGGAGAAACTGTACTAAAGGGTCACAGCACTAGCACATTTGAGAACTACTTCTCTAAAGGAATCTTTTAAAAACTATATCATCTCTCTAAGCTCTCATCTCCCATCCCTTGCCCTCCATTACCACCCCCCACCCCCAGTTTCCTCATGTAGATCTCATCCATTTCTCTATGGTTGAGCAATCCATGCACCCGTGCTAGGGTTTTCTTTACTAGCTAGTCTCCTTAGAGCTTTGGGTTGCAGTCTGGTTTTTCTTTGCTTTATAGCTAGTATCCAATTATGAGTGAATACATAGCATGTTTGTCCTTCTGAGTTTGAGTTACCTCACTCAGGATGATATTTTCTAGTTTCATCCATTTGCCTGCAAATCTCATGATGTCATTGTTTTTCTCTGCTGAGTAGTACTCCATTGTGTATATGTACCACATTTTATTTAGCCATTCTTCAGTTGAGGGACATCTAGGTTGTTTTCAGGTTCTGGCTATTACAAATAATGCTGCTATGAAAATAGTTGAGCATGTGTCCTTGAGTATATGCAGAAGAGTGGTATAGCTGGGTCTTGAGGAAGATTGCCAAAGTGGCTGTACAAGTTTCCATTCCCACCAACAGTGGAGGAGTGTTCCCCTTGCTGCACATCCTCTCCAACATAAGCTGTCTTCAGTGTTTTTGATCTTAGTAATTCTGACAGGTGTAAGATGGTATCCTTGATGACTAAGGATGTTGAGTAATTCCTTAAGTGTCTTTCAGCCATTTGAGATTCTTCTTTTGAGAATTCTCTGTTTAGTTCTATAGCCCATTTTTTAATTGGACTGTTAGATAGTTTAATGTCTAGTTTCTTGAGTTCTTTATATATTTTGGAGATAAGCCCTCTGTCAGATGTGGGGTTGGTGAAGATCTTTTCCCATGCTGTAGGCTGTCATTTTGTTTTAGTGACTGTGTCCTTTGCCCTACAAAAGTTTCTCAGTTTCAAGAGGTCCCATTTATTAATTGTTGCTCTCAGTGTCTGTGCTACTCGTGTTATATTTAGGAAGTGATCTCTGGTGCCAATGCATTCAAGACTACTTCCTACTTTCTCTTCTATCAGGTTCAGAGTAACTGGATTTATGTTGAGGTCTTTGATCCACTTGGACTTAAGTTTTGTGCATGATGACAGGTATGGCTCTATTTGCATTCTTCTACATGTTGACATCCAGTTATGCCAGCACCATTTGTTGAAGATGCTTTCTTTTTTCCATTGTACAGTTTGGCTTCTTTGTAAAAAATTAGGAGGTTCAAACTGGAATGGGAACAGAGTAGGAGAGCAAGGAAAGAGATACCATGATAAATGAAGACACCATGGGAATAGGGAGAAGCACAGTGTTAGCAAGGTTCCCAGGAATCCACAAGAATGACTCCAAAAATAGACTACTGGCAATAACAGAGAGGGTGCCTGAGCTGGACTACTCTGGTAATCAGATAGCTGAGTACCCTAACTGTCATCATAGAACCCTTGTCTAGTGACTAAAGGAAGCAGATGAAGAAATCCATGGCTGGGTCCCAGGCAGAGCTCCAGGAGTCCAATCAATCAGAGAAAGGAGGGATTCTACGAGCAAGAGATGTCGAGACCATCATTGGAAAAAGTACAGAGACAACTAGTCAAACTAGTGGAAACATGAGCTGTGGACCAATAGCTGAGGAGCCCCCATGGTACTGGACTAGACCCTCTGGATAAGTGAGACAGTTGTTTAGCTTGAACTGTTTAGGGGGCCCCCAGGAAGTGGCATCTGGACCTGTCCTTAGTGCATGAGCTGGCTTTTTGGAGCCTATTGCCTATGGTGAGACACTTTGTACATCCTTGGTGCAGGGAGGAGGAGCTTGGACCCACCTCAACTGAATGCACCAGGCTCTGCTGACTCCCCATGGGAGACCTTGCCTTGGAGGAGGTGGGAATGGGGGGTGGGTTGGGGAGAAAGCTGGGGGGTAGGAGGAGGGAGGACAGGGGAATCTGTGGTTGGTATGTAAAATGAATGGAAAATCTCTTAATAAAAAAATAAAAACTATATCACATTTCTCTTTCAGCCTACTATTAGTCACAGGTTTACCAGCATTTTTATTTCCAATCTTGTATAATCCTACTTCCTTCACTTCTTCAATCTCACAATTAGAAACCACTTTTAAAATGCTCATTATTTCATTCATAAAAGATAAAAAATTATGATAACTCTAAAAATTCTTTTATTGTATAAGATTGTTTTAGACATCCTGAGTTTTTGTTTTTCCATATGAAGTTGAGTTTTGTTCTTTCAAAGTCTGTAAATAATTGCATTGTGATTTCATTGGGGGTTGCATTGAATCTGTAGATTGCTTTTGTTTAGATTATCATTTATACTATGTTAATCCTGCTAATCCATGAGCATTGGAGATCTTTCCATCCTCTGATATCTTCTTCAATTTTTTTCTTCAAAGACTCAAAGTTCTTGTCATACAAGTCTTTCACTTGCTTGGTTAGAGTTACACTAAGGTATTTCATATTATTTAAGGCTATTGCAAAGGGTGTTGGTTTTTTGCTTTTTTCTCAGCCTGTTTGTCATTTGTATATATGAGGGAAATAACCTAGATGTCCCTCAACTTAGGAATGAATAAAGAAAATATGGTACATTTAGACAATGAAGTATCATTCAGATTTTTAAAACATGGATGCCAGGAAATTTGAAGGCAAATGGATGAAACTAAAAAAAAATTGTTCTGTATGAGACAACCTAGATATTATATGTACTCACTCATAAGTGGACATTAGCTGTAAAATGAAGGATAAGTATAATACAATACACAGACCAAGAGAGATTAGGTAACAAGAAGGTTTCACTGAGGAACATCTAAATCTCCCTAGGAAGGGGAAATAGAAGAGATTTCATGAGTATACTGAGGGCAAGTAGGGATGGGAACATGAGCAATCAAGTTGGGGCAGGCACTGAGGGGGGCAGTATTGAAAGAAAATACTGGAAAGGAAGGACGTTTCAGGGTCAGGTAAAAATATGGTACAAGGGAATCTCACAGGAATCTAAAAAGAAGACCCCATCTAAGACTCCAAGTCATAGTAGATACGTAGCCTGGACCAGCCATCTCCTGTGACCAGATTGGTGCCCAGCACAATTTTCATCAGGGAGGTGGCTTCATCCAGCAATTTGTGGAAAAAGGTGCAGGCCCACAATAAAACATTAGGTGAAGTTCAGAGAATCCTGCAGAAGTGGAGAAAGGATTGTAAGAGCCAAAGGGGTCAAGGACAGCACAGGAAAACTTATTTAATTACCTAACCTGGGCTCATAGGAGTTCACAAAGATGTGGCTTTGTTGAAGTGTGTGGCTGTGGAGGTGGCCTTTGAGGCTTCATACATGCTCAAGCTACACCCACTGTCAAAGTTCACTTCCTCTTGCCTATGGATCAAGATATAGAACTCATAGCTCTTTTCCCAACACTATGTCTGCCTGCAAGTCATCATGTCTCACCATGGTGATAATGTAGTACACCTCAGAAACAGTAAGACACAGCCCCAATTAAATATATAAGATTTGTTGTGTCCATGGTGTCTCTTCACAACAAGAGAAACCCTAACTAAGACAAGAGTTGGTACCAACAGTGGAGGTACTTCTGTGATAGGCTGTTTTTGTTTTCAAGGAATATGGACCTTGGGACTAGGAATTACAAAAGGAGTTGGATGCTTTAACTGGGATTTAATAGGTCATCCTAGTAGGAACATGGAAGACAAGGGTACTGAGGGTGATTTGAACTGTGGGGGCCTGAATCAAGAGGTTTCAGAGGAGAAAGCTAACATGTTGCATAGAGATCATCTTTGTAATATTTTGGTAAACAATGTGCCTGCTTTTTGCCCTTGTCCGAAAACTTTGCCTGAGGCTAAAGGGAAATGTTTGAATTAATTCCGTTGGCAGAGGAAATCTCAAAACAGCCTAGGATAGACCTTGTCATGTGGTTATTAGTGTTAACTCTAATGAAGATAAGAGCAAGCTGAGCAAGTAAAAGCACAAAATGTACAGATTGAGAAAAGAGTCAGCAGAAAATAGAATACACCTAAATCCTGTGTTCAAGGAGATGAACAGATTAAGAAATGGAAAAAAAAAAGGTTGTGGGTGACCTCAGGGCAAGATCCCACCCAGCTAATCTTCCAACTTGTGAAAAGGTGTGTGGTCGTACACAATTTAATTCCAGCACTCTGGAGGCAGAGGCTGGCAAATCTCTGAGTCTGAGGCCAGCATGGTATATTGAGCAAGTTCCAGGACAGCCATGCTTGGGCAGTGAAGGCAACCATCAAAAATAGAAAGTTTGTGAAGATGTAATTGAACAGGGCAGCCATGTTCTATCCATAGCAAGCAGTTTGATTTGGCTTTGTTAGCCACAAGGTTCTGGTTTTAAAGTCAAGGATAGAGGAAGGGGTTATGGAATCTTCCTCCACAAGTAAGGAAAGACACTGAAACCAGGTGTGTGCCATGGATGTCACCAAATGGAGACATAGAGAGGTAATTTCATGAAGCTGAAATTTGGATTACTTTAGAGACCCCAAGATGTTGGAGATTCCGGAGCCGTGGGATATCTGTTGAGGAGAGCTGCTAACATGAAGTAAAAGCAGCCCAAGAGAAAGAAGTGTGCTCCAGCCAACAAGAATGAAAGGGTTGGAAATCTGAAGAGTTTTTGATATCAGATGTAGAGACTTTGCTCAGCCGGTTTTCGGTCTTGCTTTGGTCCAATATTTCCTCACCATGCTTCCTTATGTATATCCTGGGCCATTATATGTTGGAAGTATGTGATATGTTTTTTTATTTTGATTATACAGAGAATTACAGTTAAGATATTGCATGGATCTTAGAAGAGACATTGAACTTTAGAATTTTAAATAAGTTTTAGAATGTTATAGAATGTGGGGACTTTTGAAATTAAACTAGATGCATTTTTTTTTTTGCATTATGATATTGCTAAAACCCTATAGGAGCCCGGAGTGTAATGTGATCTTTTAAAAAAAATGCCCCCCTAGGGAGTGGCACTAATAGGAGGTGTGACTTTGTTGGAGTATGTATGGCCTTATTGGAGGAAGTGTGACACTGTGTGAGTAGATTTTGAGGACTCCTCTGCTCAAGGTAAGCCACGTGTCACAGTTTACTTCCTGTTGCCTGTGGATCTAGATATATAACACTCAGCTCCTTTTCCAACATCATGTCTTCCTGCATGCTACAATGTCCTGACATGATGATAATGGAAACCTCTGAAACTGTCAGACACAGACTCATTAAATATTTCTTTTATAAGAGTTGCCATGGTCATGGTATCTCTTCAGAGTAATAAAAACCTTAACTAGGACAAAATCAAAATACCAGAAGAGTTGTGTGAGTCTTTTCAGGTTATCTCACCAGTAGCTGAGGTGCTATTGAAAACTGATGGCTACTGGAGGATGGACAATCATTTTTCTTTAGTGTTATGGCCACCTCCCTGTGCCACTAGAGTGACCTATACCTATGCACATACAGGTATGTATTTATACATGGATTGAGTGGGTTTTGAAAAAACAAAAGAGCACAGTTTCTTATCATTTAGTTAGACGTAGTCTCTTGAGAGATAACAAAAAACAGGAAGCAGAACTCTCTTTGGCAGTTGTGGGCTACATGAAGGACATTCCTAGAACTGATACTTAGGAGTCTCTGCTCTACTTGAAAAGTTCTGTTCTCATCAGTGACAAATGTTTATAAGTATTGTCTTAATCATGACTCCAAATTTCTGATAACTCTTCATGGTCTAATTATTTGTGCTACTTCATCTCTTAATATTGTTCTGGTTCATATTTCCTTTCTATTTCCACCCACTTTTCTAGTCATAAGCTATGGAATATTGGAAGGAAGCACAATTTTACTGGATATTCTTCAGCAATGAAAAATAATTAAATGTAAAACATAGTGCCTAATTTATAATAAACATTTAGAGTTTAGTGACATCCACAGAAAATTTCCCTGTGGTAACCCAGATTCCTGTAGCTGCTTTTCTATGGACACATTCCTTTTATTCCCTGAAAATGCCATTGTTACTATTTGAACTGGCTGGTTTTGTGTGTCAACTTGACACAAGCTAGAGTCATCAGAGAGGAAGGAGACTCAGTTGAGGAAATGCCTCCATGAGATCCAGCTGTAAGGCATTTTCTCAATTAGTGATTGATGGGGATGGCCCAGCCCATGGTGGTTGGTGACATTCTTGGACTCAATTTCCTAGGTTCTATAGGAGAACAGGCAGAGCAAGCTAGGGTAAGCAAGCCTGTAAGCAGCATCCTTACATGGTCTCTGCATGAGCTCCTACCTCCAGGTACCTGCCCTGTTTCAGTTCATGTCCTGACTCCCTTCAGAATGGAATACAATGTGGAAGTGTAAGCTGAATAAACCCTTTTATCCACAGCTTGATTTTTGGTCATGGTATTTCATTAATGCAATATAAACCCTAACTTTTACTTTTTGACAAAAAATTTATTTTTTTGTCAGAAACATTTACTCTTTTTTTGTATAAAAACAAACAAACAAAAAACTAATGAACACTAAATACTTTTCTAGGCCAATAAAAGTATTCTTTCCTATTGTGAAACCCATATAACAAAAACTTCTCAATTTTAAGCTTCTAATTAACCCATAGTCACACATAAAGTCTCTATCAAACTCTTTTACCCAAGACTCTGTCATAGTAAGAATAACATACTATTTTAAAAGATGAGACTAGATAGAGCAAAATATATTCAGTCTGTATTTCTATATGAGAAATTGATTCTTTTCTTGAAAAATAACCAACTAATCTCTACTCAAAAGTGTAAATATAAAATTATTTTCTTCCCTATTTTAGCTCTTTTCTTAATTCTATTGTTTTACACTGATTTCCACAAGAATACCTGATTGAGATCTCTCAACTTAGTTTTTGGTACATTTCAATGTGCCTTTATGTGGCTGAAGGTATCTCCAGTCCCGCCCGGGCAGCAGCTACACAGACTCAAATAAACACACAGGCGTTTATATTATTTTTAAACTGTATAGCCATGGCAGGCTGCTTGCTATCTCGGTTCTTATATCTTAAATTAACCCATTTCTGTAAATCTATACCTTGCAACGTGGCTTGTGGCTTACTGGTGTCTTACAACATGCTTCTCCTTGTGGCGGCTGGCAGTGTCTCTCTGCCTCAGCCTTTCACCTCCCAGAATTCTCCTCTTTCCTTGTCCTGCCTACAGTAGCCTTCCTGCCTGGCTACTGGCCAATTAGCATTTTACTTATCAATCAATCATAGCAACATATATTCACAGCATGCAGGACATCCCATAGCACCTTTATCATCTCATTATAATTTATATTATGTAGTGATTATTCATCATTGTCAACTTGGTAGGGAAGTTAGAATCATGGAACCATATAGTGATATTTTATTTGTGCTGAAATGTGATTTTATTTGTATGTTAATAAATAAAGTTGCCTGGGCATCAGAGCTAAGAGCAAGCCATTAAGCAGAAGTCTGGTAGTGGTAGCACATGCCCTTAATCCGATCACATGGCAGGCAAAGTCTCTGTGTGTTCAAGGGCACAACAAGCATGGTGACGCATGCCTTTAATCCCAGTACCAACCATAGAGACCTGAAGGTCTGTACAGACAGGCAGTGATGAGGAAGTCATGTGGTTGGGTTTGGAACCAATGAGAAGGCAGAACAGAAAGGCAATAAAAAGACAGAACACAGGAAAAAGGTCTCTCTCTCAGGGGAAGGATGGCAGTGAGTGGTAAGATAAGGTGGTCTTAGCTCTTGGCTACTGCTCTTATCTCTGGGCTTTTAACTCTTTATTTGGCTCTGTGTTTCTTATTTAATAAGACCATTTAGAATTACATCTATAGAAGCATCTTTCTATGTTTGTCTGTGGAGATGTTTTAAGAGAGGCTTAACTGAGCATGGAAGGTCCAACCTGAATATAGGTGGCACATTCAAATGGATTTTATTTCTGAATGGATGAAAAAGAAAAAAAGTGAGTTGAATGCCAATATTTACCTCTTTGCTTACTGGCTATGTTTGCAATATGAACAGTTGACTCAGGTTCCTACTGTCATAGTTTACCTACAGTGATGGCTTGTATTTGTCTTGAACTGTGTACTCAAATAACCCCTTTTATTCTTAAGTTGCTTCTCATAGTTTCAGGTACAACAAGAAAAATATATGATGTGCATGGTCATCTAACTCCAAGAATGTTAAAAAGTCACTCTGTGATGTTCTCCTTAGTGATAGTTCTATTTGTCAAATTGACACAATTAGAATCACATTGGAAAGAGTCTCGTTGAGGATATGTCTGTCGTAGGTTAGCTTGTGAGCATGTCGTAGGACATTGTCTTGATTACACTAATTGAGACAGGAGGACACACTCGCTGGGGCTGGCACCATTCCCTATGAGGAGTTTGGTTGCCCAGTATATGAGTGAAGAAAGCAAGCTTTGCCCATGCATGCACGCTTTAGTTCACTCCTCTTTGTAGTGTGGATAGGGATGCAATGTGGGAAAGCTGTCCGGGTCTTCTTTCTCTGTGTCATCCATTCAAAACTGAACTGTAACACTGAGTTAAATACTTTATCTCCTAAATTTCTTTCGTTAAGGTGTTTTGTCAAAGCAACCCAAATGAACCTAAAAACCCTTTGAAATAATTTTGGAGAACTCAGCATTCTACAACGTAACTAACTCATAATTTTACAATGAATTATTTGTCTTTAACACTGATTAGTTAGAATAAAATACTAACAGAGAATTACATCTTATCATCAACTATCATAATTTTCAGAAAAGATCTTAACAGATTAAAATACATAAATGAGTAAACATAAATTATTTTAACAATCACTAAAAAAAGCTGATGTAACTTTGCAACATATAATCAAAAAACTCTTCAAACTGAACAAAACATAATAATATATAAGAATTAATTCCACATGCCTGAGAAGAAAATCTTCAAACACCCAATTCCTAATATTTAAATGTCAACCAGCACTAAACTGGTGAGATAACACATGATGAGACTACAGGTGAGGCATGACTGAACTGAAGATTTCCACCATCCCTCAGAGGAAAGACCCTATGAACATAAAGATATAGTTGTAATAAATAGTGCTGTAAGCAAACTGAATCTGACTGGTATATTATTGGATTATTTTCCACCAGAAGCATGCATACTTTTCTGAGGTCAAATGGAAATTTCAACAAGAAAACTCACAGTCTAAGCCACATAAAAGTTTAAAAACTAAAAATAATATGAAACATATAATGTATTATCTCAAATACCAATAATTAGTTAGAAATTAATAATAAAATTTTAACAGAAAAATACCAAAATTTCTGTTATGTTAAAGACACTTCTAAACAACACATGAATTAGAGAAATGTCAATAAAATATTGAAAAATATTATTAAATTTAGGAGAATGAACATAAAAATAGCCAAAAGCTCAGATTAAAGTCGTGCGCCAACACTGCCCAGCCAAAATTTACAAATTATAGCAAAATTATGGTTTAGAGAAAAATTTCATACACACACACACACACACACACGCACGCACACACGCACAAACACACACATATATATATATATCCTAAAGATGAAATCATCTAGAAAAATTTCACTAATTGTAGCAAATTGTATAACTATATATGCCAATATAGAAAAATTATTTAACAGAATGATTAACTAGGATCTATTTCAAATATACAAAACATTGTAGTCAGACACTTTTGTCTCTTCTGCTCTGGTCCCATAGTCCTGCAGCCACTTTTAAAATAATCATTCAGAGGCTCAATATTAATTGCAAAATCATTAATCTATGACTCAGGATTATTGCTAGCTATAAATTAACCCCTTTCTATTAACCTATATTGGCACTACCGGTCTACTGTCATCTTGTTCCTTGGGTGGCTGAATGGCATCTGCCTGACTCTGCCTTTCTTCTCCCTGTATCTTTGCTTGGTTTTCTCACCTGGCTGCAACCTGTGTTGCCATAGGCCACAATAGATTCTTTATTTACCAATAGTAGCAACACATATTCACAGTATTCAGAAAAGCTACCTCAAAGCACTTCTCCTTTTCTATCTAATCAAAAAGGAAGGTTGCAATTTTAACATAGTAAAATTATATACAACAAAGTTATCAAGCAAGAATTACAGTTATAATATCTACTCTATTTGTATTTGGCAAAATTAAAGAAAATACTCTATCATCTGTTCTATATTTGTGAGTCTAAAGTTTCATATCTAATCTACCTTTTATCATAGTCAAGGAAAACTACAATTATAACTATCTAGTCTCAATTCCATCAGAGACCACAGAATGGTATAATATTACCTAAGTAAACAGGAAGTGCATTATAAGCAATTTCCCAAATTCTAGAAAGGACAGAGACATCTGGCTGCCTGGACAGTCTCCTAAAATTACTCTGTAATGTTGGGACATCTATCTTCAGCCTATAGGCCTAGAGTCTCTGACATACTTTTCAGTGAAGCAGAAAATTTGAAGGACTATTCTGTCTAACAGCAAAATTCGTCAGTCACTTTTCTTTGTGTCCTGCCGAATGTCTGCCATTTTCTCCTGCAAAGCAGGAACCTGAAGGACCATCCTGCCTTGATTTAGCAAAGTTCAGTGGTCACTTTCCTATGGGTTCTACATGTGCAGTTTATGCAACATACTGTCAAGCAGTATAGGCAAGAGTAATTTCTTGCTCAAAAGGCTAGCTTTTTCTATAGTATAAGAAAACTGTGTAACATGTTTCTTCAATGCTCATCATCCTCTTTGAAGTAATTGGTGCTTTCAAGAGCAGACATGTCTCATTGTCCAGAAAAGTCTAAGTTCTTAAACCATTTTAAATGCTATATTCTGTAGGTCTTTGAAGTGTTTGAAGATTATCTATCACATATATATATATATATATTATAATATATCTTTGTATACCTAAAAACTTAACTAACATGACTATAACTTTGATAATCATAGATTATCCAATTATTAATCTGTATTTTTAATTATACATTACAATTTTAAATGAGTTGCATAAACATAATACCTTAAACAAGAATAGAAATATATGTACAGTATAATAAAATTGACCTTAAATTTGTATCAATAAATCAAAATCCATACCAATGTAAAGTATTTTGGGATTAACAGTTCCTTTTTGGATTAAAGTAAATTTAATAATTTGCCTTTTTTAAATCATTTCTATATCATAATATCCCTCTTTTTTCTTTAGAAAGAGATTTACTATGAATATTAACTATTTATAATCAAATAAAAACAAACATTTATAAACATTATTTTGGGAATTTGAGTGTAACTTTTTATACTGCTGATTGAGGGTGCTGGCAATCTTATGGGGATCCGGAGAAAATTTAGAATTATGGTCAAGTCTTGACAATAGTAGTCTGTGAGGCTGCATCATCTCAGCCAGTTGCATTGAAGCTGTTCTGGATGTTGGATTATCTGGGCCATAGATCTCATTGGAGACCCCTCAGAGGGTCTTTCTTGATAGAACCATGTCAACCTAAAAGGAATCCACAGCTTTTCATTTTCCGTGGAAACAAAGCAGAACCTCTTTTCCAAAGCAACATATCCTTAGACCCAAATTTTGAAGTCAAGATATCTTTAAGACATATATGTTGGTTTAGCTTAGCAGCCTCTACAATCAAATGCCTATCTGCAGTTAAAAGTCCCCCAGACAACATAATAGTATACCGTATCCAGACTCTCTGTGTATTTTTTATCTTTACAAAGACATTTTTATTACTCTATTTCTTTTTTAAGGACTTGCCCTATCCTTTTTCTTTTCTTTCCCAAGCCTATGTGTATTTATAAACACACTGTAACCAATTTAGAGGATTTTTTTCTATCTGAATCTGTTTTATTGTGTACCTTCCATCCTTTTCTCTGTCCGAGCAAAAGCCTTAAATTTGCCATGGAGCATGCTGTTGGAGCTTGTGTTGCCATCTTAAGCCTGCAGGCAAGAGCTAGGAGAAACCTCTTTGCATGGTTGCCTAAGCAGAAGCCCACCATACTGCTTAGCTCAAGGCAGCTGGCGGCAAGCTACATCTTGCAGCTCTCAGGAGATGCATCTCTATGCTGCTGCTGGCATGAAACTGTGAGACTAGGAAGCCCAGTTCAGCTCCATTTCTCAGGTCTATGTAGATCAATGCCTGATGATGGGTGCCATATATAAACTGAAGTTTCTCTGTCCTGCCTGGTCCCACCCTGGCAGCAGCCATTTTTATAGAATAATCATTCAGAGGCTCAATATTCATTACAAACTGTTTTGTCTATGGCTCAGATTTATTGTTATCTAGCTAGCTCTGACATCTTAAATTAACCCTTTCTTTTAATATATATTTTGCCATATGGCCATGGCATACCAATCTGCTGGCATCTTGCTCCTTGGCCAGCTAGATGGGGTCTGCCCTGACTCTACCCTTCTTCTCCAGTGTCTCTGCTTGGATTTCCCACCTAGCTCTGTCCTGCCTTGCCATAGGCCAAAGCAGCTTTATTTATTAGCCAATGGTAACAAGACATATTCACACCATACAGAAAGTTATCTCACATCAAATCATTTTCAAAATTTAAAAATAAATCAGTGGATCTGGATCTCAACATTACCTATCTAAAAATAAAAATCATAGGATTATACTTATATGCACAATTACTTTGGAAAGAGTGGTCATTGTGGGAGTCCGTTTTCAGGTTCCCCATGGCTTTACCCAGCAGATCCTCACAGAGAAGATGATTAGAACCAAGGGCCTGAGTGCAGGTGTCTGAGATGGTTTGCACTTGGCTCTGCTGGGGGGAGGTCTTTTGCTCCACCCCTTGGCGTCTCTATAAATACCTTAGGGCAGAGACAGTTGGGGCTCATTGGAATAGGTTCCAGGCCCTCTCGAGGCTATCCTGTATTTTCTATCTGTTTATCTCCACAATCTAAATCCTTCTATCTAATATTTCCTGCTTCTCACACTCAAGAAAACTCTGGGAAACTGTGGGGTTGGTGGGTAAATGTCCCGCAAGTCATTAATTTGTTCTGAACTCTTACCAAAATAAGAAAAGAGAGAAATGTCCTTAACTTTTAAAACAAAATATAAAAAAAGGAGAGAAAAATGAAAGAGTGAAAAGAAGAAAAAAATACTTACAGCAAACATCTTAAAGTTAATATTCAGATATTTTCTCTCTAAAATGATGACAAACAAAGCATGCCATTTTTCATTACTCCTTTTTATTATATTCCTGAACACTCAACTCATATAACAGCACATGAAGAGAAAATAAAACATTCACATATTAGTAATGAAGAAATAGAGTTGTGTTAAAAGATAACAATTAGCTCTGTACAATCATACAAAAAATCAGCATAAAAGACCTTGAAATAATTACTGATTTCTCACAAGGTTGTGATGTTGCAGCAAATAAGCATAAAAATAAACATAAAAAATAATTAAACCATTTCCCTATAGGCTATAACTAAGTGTTTAAATATTAAAACTGAAAACAGAGTTGAAATTTTAAATTCAAATTGCCTCTTGATTTAGTAAGAGAGTGAAATTTGTATTTGTAAATGTTTATCTGGAAGATCAAGAAAGAAATGCTGAAATTCTAAGGCCACACAGATTGGAAGACTGAATAAATGAATACACCAAGTTCATAGCTACAAAGTTTAAATTCCATTAATAAGGCAACATATTTGTGGTAGGATGGTATGTTATCTATGAACTGATTTAATATTTGAACAAATGTTTGTGCTAACAATTTTTGATGCTTTTGTATTTAAAGATACTTTATCAAAGGTATTTAACAATACTAAAACAGAAAATATGAAGTACAATTATAAATAACTTTAATAGCATACAAAATGTTATCAATGATCCATTCCCATTGATAAACACCAGTTTTACTTAACATGACCTCTATTTCCAAATTTACTAATTAATTTCATATAATTTCAAATATATCCCTAGTAAAATAATATACTAATATTATTAATCTGATTTTCTGGTTTAGAGATAAAAATAAGAACTTAGAGTCATAGTTACAGTCCTGAAAATAAACAGAAAATTGATTATATAGCTTTGATGTATTATAGTCACAGAAAATATGATAACAAGTTAGCAATTAGATAAATAACTTAATATCACAGAATGCAGAGTCAAACCTAAAGCCACAGAGGAATAGATAGCTCCTATGCAGCATAGAATTGAAGACATTTAAACAAAATTTACTCATTTAAATACCTGGCTATAAATATAAGGTTGATACAAGAAAATCAATGACTTTTTCTATAGATCAACAAAAACCATTGGAAATTGGAATTAAAAGACTATTATTTACCTTCAAAATTAATAGTTTTACCAACACAAAGATCTTAAATGAAGACACATGAAAAACAATTCTAGACACAATTGAAATCACAATATATGAAATAATTTTGATAATTATTAACCTGTGAAATTGTCTATCCACAATGCTGTCAGCAAAATGCTTCCTTTTTAATGGTTTAATGTAAGTCATTTAGTTTTCAAAATGCAAAACACAAAATGAACATGACTTTGACCTCCTGTGCAGGGATTTATACTTAAGATTAATTATTAGCTCTTAATTTGCACATTGTATTCATTTCTTTCAGAATAAAAGTAGGATACTATTTTATTTTTCTTCCTCTAAAAATGATCTGACAGGAGGATGCGTAGTGTTGTTTAAGAACACATACAAAATTTGAGTTCATTTTGTTAAATCAAGATCCATTTGCTCACGATTACCCTGTCTTTGGAATAGAGAGTAATACCATCCTGTCCTGTTTTATCTTATAAAACCAAGGCACATAGTAAATGCATATAGTCTTTTTTTCCCACAGACATTATGTAATAAAATTACAAAATGTCTGACATTGACAAAACAGCTCAATTACAGAGCTTTTTCTGTTGAAAATTGCAGGATACTTACCTAATTACTTAACTGTGTAGTACTGCACAGCCTGGCCTGCAAATGCATGCATGTAATACATAACTTGATAACAGTGAACTTCAAATATTAAATCCTTCTTAGTAAAATTGCAGATATGTGATAGCCATTTATGTTATTTATTAAATGAGTCAAAACATTTTGAGAACCTGGCATATAATTTTCCTTGCCAAGGGCACTTGATAGTACTAAAATAAAAGGAAAAATATAAAAAGAACTAATAACTTTATACAATACAGATGCTATCAGTGTTCAATTCTGAAAGAATGTCAATGGAACTGTTCTTTCCTATACATAAAATCAGTAGAGAATATTTTTTATAAAATATAAACATTGCTGATATCTGGGAGTAAGAGAAGTGTTCAGTGTAAGTATATACTGCCTTTAGGAGATGAGCTTTTTAAGTTAGTTGGAGGTGTGCTGTGGATTACATCATAATAATATTTACATGTGTCTACTACAGAGACATTCCTGTATCACTCACAATTCCAATAAACAGAACATCAAATAATAGCAATGATGCTATGTAAGAAAAGTCTCTGAAAAGTCAAAAGACAGTATTTACTGAATATTTGGAGACTGTATGATGTTGTACACTCAGAGAATTTATGTTTTAGGTTTTCCTCAAAGTAATGCTGAATTTAGACAGAACCATGCATCATTAGATGTAGTCTTGCATTTGGTGTATCATTGGAAAATATCTTTTATGAGACTACATTATTTACTTCTCTTAAATGTTATTTTCTGCTCTCTTCTTACAGCTAACTCATTAATCATACTGTTGATATACAAACAAGAGCATGCTGCAGTTTAATGCCTAATTTTTTGAAATAAAACTATGATAATTCTTAATATGTAAGAAAATTCAGGTACAATTCTAATATCTGGTGTTCATGTTGAATAATAATAACTGTAACAACAACCAAAGAATATGAATAACATTTTAACAGCTAAATTCTCCTGATGGGAGGTTTTATATTATTCTTTATAAATTATGTCATGTCGTCAATATTCCTTTTGGTTAAAGGGATCGGAAACTTCCAATTTCTTCCTATGTCCTTCTTTGCGTCTCCCTTGCTTTCCCTTGGTCTCTGTGTTTGGCTTTTCTTTCTTTTGTAGTCTGGAAAAATTCCTGGATAGGGATGTCGTTGTCTGCAGTGGCATGGCCATTGCTCCTGTGGTGTTGTTCCTTCCACCATATCAGAACTTGAGTCCAGCCTATGCACTTGTAAGCTTCTTCAGACAAGAGGGAACAGTTTCTTGTTCACTTCAACTACCTGGTGGGTGCAGAAAAACTTGCTGAAGTTAAGTTTGACTGATTATATGTCTTATAGAAAAAATAATAAAGATTTTAAGCTCTTTAGATGCCACAGGATGTTATACTGAATGTTATTTTTTTATTCAACATGATATCCTTGAGGTTTTCTAAATACATATACACTTGGTGTTGCTGTGTATCATTCTGTAGTGTGGATAACACACACATTAACTCTTTACCATATCAAGGTTATATGAGTGGTTTTGCATTAAGTATAGTATGAGTAAATACCTTTGAGAGGTTTTCTTATATATTTTTTAAAATATGTTTTGATTACTATACCAGGTACCTAAAATTTTAATGACTGAGTTGATTGGAAGTTGCTTGCTTAGCTTTGTCATGAACTGTTATTTTTTTTCCATAATGTATATGCCATTTAACACATTTAAAACAATGTGGAACTGCTCTGTTTTCTCCAATATTCTCACCACCATTTCTTGTAAAATATTACATTGGGTTAGATTTGCACCCAACATTGGGTTTCTCAATGTGTTTTATACTTTTTGTTTGTTTTTTGAGACAGGGTTTCTCTGTGTGGTTTTGGTGCCTGTCCTGGATCTCGCTCTGTAGACCAGACTGGCCTTGAACTCACAGAGATCCTCCTGGCTCTGCTCCTGAGTGCTGGGATTAAAGGCATGCACCACCACCTCCCAACTGTGTTTCATACTTGAAACCAGTGTTGTTACCAATATTATTTTTAATATTTTAAATTGCTTCAGATTGACAAAAAAATAGTTATGTGTTTTATGAAGAACAATGTAATATTTTAGTTTGTGTATATTTTGGGATGATCAGCATTGAAGTGAACATGGTAATGTGTGTATCTATTATTGTTTTGAAATATAATAACTTGACATAGTTTCTTTGGGAGGTATAGAGGTATGTCTTAGTATTTAAGAGTATGTAATGCTTTTGCAGTGGACTTGAGTTCAGTTTTCAGCACCCTCCATTAGGTAGCTAAAACCTATGTAACTCTGGTCCCATCTTGGATCAAATTCAACTGGACTCTGTGAACACCCATAACCATGTTCATATTCTAAAACAAAAGCACACACATAATTAAAAATAAATCCTTAAATTCTAGGTTATTTTTCATATTTTAAAAGTTGTTTAGTTAAAATAAATATAACTAATACAATTTAAACCTGTTATGATACATGAATTATAAATTTTTGAATATGAAATATTCATTGTAGTTCAAAAAATCACAGTCTAATCTGATTATATAATCCTTCACATGTTCATGAAACTATTCTCCTTCCTGTATTATTTTTCATAAACATATTCAAGTACATCAATACTCAGTGTAGAATATCCAGTATCCAGAGTTGCTTCTAGACATCAGTTTTTGCTAATATAATCTATATGAATTATTCTTGTGACGTCAACAATATTTTTAACACAATTAAAATACACTCTTTGTGAAAACACAGCAATCTCAATAACATTGGTGTTTCAGGGAAATAGTATGCCATTCATTGAAATCAAACTTTGAACTGCCTCATTACCTGTAGGGATATAGACAATACATAAATAGAATAAAAACATTAATTTTAAATAAGAAACTTGGAAAATCACCAGTTAAATAAAGCAATATTCCAATTGGTATATTTTTTAGGACTTAAAAGGCCACAGTGAAGAGAGAGATCAGAAACTGTCACTGATGATGGAGTGTCTGATGATTTGGAGGGCAGTGCAGCAGGAAGCAGAGAGCAATAAGGAAAGCAGGAATGGCAAATCTTTCTCATCCTTTATTTTCAAACAAAAATTGTTGAACTATTTAAATATGCTACCTATGAGGGACAATTTGAAGATAAGCCATCGTGTTAATGTTTTCTACACTTTTTGGGAGATGTTTTGAAAGATTAAATTTGAGCCTTTTATTTTACTATCTAGTAATAATTGAATAATTCTTCATTTGAGAGAAAATATTTTACCTTTTTCTTTTTTTTAACAACACTTGTTGTTTTGGTGACATGACATTATTCTATACATCATTTATTATATAGTGACTGCAATAGAAATGGGTATCTTTCAGTTGTTGGACTTCTAAGTACCCAATCAAGGCTGATACTCAACATCAGATGTGCAGCAGTTAGTTGTGGAAACACGGAAGGGGACATTTTGCATTAAAATTTGTATATTGCTCAGGGTAAATTCTATGTTCTCACTCATGATAGTGGAATGCTTTCTTCCTAAATTTGTGTATTCATGATTCCCATACTAATATTTTTATGAAAGAGAAATATGATATGTTAAGGAACAATGCAAATTTTGAATTAATAATTCATAACTTTCCATATAAACTCTTATTTTGTGTGGTCATTAAGCTATTTAAAACTTGTGAATTGGCAAGAAAAATTCTTGGTGTTTATAGATGAATATTTAGTTTGAATTTCTGTGATGTGAATGATTTCACCACTCTGAACAGGACAAGGATGTGGCTTTTTCCATAGATTTAAAAACAAACACTTTAAGTATTCTAGTTTAAGACTTTTTATTTGCTCTAAACAGGTAATCTACTAAAGTATCTATAAATAGCTTTCTTTTGGAATAGTCTTTGAGCTGACTTTAATGTCCTACCAATTCTCATATCAATGAGTTAAATATAATAATTGTCATGAGACCATTCTGCTTAAAAATAGTATGATTTCTCTTTTTAAGATCAATGTATTAACAAGTAAGTTTATATATATATATATATGTAAACATGCAAAAATTACTTAAAGCATATGCTATTTATGTATAATAAACTATAATTAAGTAAGAAATATTACAGTTAAATATATACATTTAAAAGACAGTTTCCCAAACTAGGAAGAAACCTCAACTTTTGCTAAATACTGTTGTGTAGGCATTAGACATATGGGAAAAATTTCAGATAGCATACTCTCTAAACAGGAAATACACTAATAGCATCCTCTGACTTTTGACTGAAGTTTCAAAAACCCGAAGGATATTCTGCTCCCATACCATGATTCTAGCAAGTATGACTTCTGTAATTGCTTTTATGTCCTTCTCTTCTTGTGGCCAGCAGTCTTACCTTTCTTACAGATATAAAAGGATATCTTGATATTTTTTGTCAATTCAGCTTTTTTTGCTTCTCATTAAGATGGAGTGATCATTCTCAGGCTTCTCCTGTGCAGAAGGTAGAAGTTCACCATGGTTTCCATGGTCACACACAACATTTGCTAGAATTTGACCTATAGAATTTAAGATTTTACTTGTTTTTCAGACTAACTATTAATATCTGGGAAATTATTGTTTCCTTGTGTGGATATCATATTTAAAAAACTTCTAAAATATCATGGTACAAACGACAAAGTGGCCTTATTGGTATGTAATATACATCACCAATCTAGTAAATAAAGTATCAGATAAAACATACCTCTGACAAGGGTCAAAGTAGAAACTGAAATTCAAGAAGTTAGGCTATATTGAGATTAGTTATAAAAGGAGAAAGCACAAATGAGTGAGTAAAAAGATGAATAAAAGTGCTAAGTAAATTCTTTAGAGGTAATATCTTTATTTTATATGGATGATAGTGGTAGTGATAAAATACACACTATCAAGAATATAGGGAAATGAAACAGAACCAAAAATATCTGAAGATTTTTAAATGACCATTAAAATCTGATGCAGTCATGGTAAGGTCATCTCGGGTTGCAGGAATTCGTTCTTTATCTCCAATTATTTAAAGAAGAAAACACCAGGAAAAGTAAGAATTGAGCTCTCAGTGAAGTTTTCTTGAAAGCAGAAACACCCAGAGAGAGAGAGAGAGAGAGAGAGAGAGAGAGAGAGAGAGAGAAGTGACCTGGAATCCAGAGTCATGAATCTGATTTTGAAAGGCAGAGTCAAAATTTATAAGTTTGTCCTTCAGAATTTGATAGTTTGGGCCATGTGGTGTTGAATAAGCCCAAAGACAGGGAAGCTGGTTGCTTTCCAATATAGTTATTCCCCATACCAAGAGTCTCTTGACCCCAGTTTGTGAGGGAACCCATCAAGAATTTGGAGTTGTAGCAGAAGCTGGAAGTTGACTATCATAAAAGTTTAATTGAAAAGTACATTAATCTACCTAGAGACTCTTTTACCTTGTCAGTCTGCCAATTGAGGATATGTCTAAATCCTAGTCCCTCAAAAGGGCCACAAAAATAATTCCAGGTATATGATGCAGGGAGATATTTAAATGTCACAGGAAGCTTTTGAGACTGAAGCACTGAGACAGATACAGTGTTTCACAGGAAAAAAATAATTAGTTGGGGGCTTTTCTGTTACATTAAAACATCAGAACACACTATTTCACAAGAACCTGAACTTTCAGGATGAAGAAAATTTGTTTTTTTCTCCTATAGATATGACAACATTATGTGACCTATCCACTCAAATAATCATAAGCCATCATCATTCATTACTAGATAAACGATAAATATATATATTTTATAAATAATATTCAGCTTTTGAGTGATTCCATGGAATGTTTCCATAGCCTACTAAATTTTTGTTTTTATAAGAGAAGTATTTTATGCTCAATTTTGCTTGGTGCTTTTCTGTTTTTTTTTAATTCCCAATAAAATATGATACTAGACATGAACATTTGAGTCTTTTAATTTTTTAAATTATTAACTTTTCAAAGTAAATGTTATAGAATTATTAAATTGTTCTAATTACATAAATGTATTAAACTGTCATGAATTTTTAAAATTTCAATTTAGAAACTATTTAAAATACTGAAAAGTATCCAAAGGTTAAACTTAGAAATGTCCTTTTGATTTATTACATGAGGTTAAATGTCATTAAAAGCACTATTTAAAGAGAAGATGGATTTTTAATGACAAGATCCACAATGTTATTTTTCTCTGTTTTGATGATAAACAGTAGGAAGAAACTGTTATTTTTATTTGAGTTACAAGCTCAGATACACATAGAAATAGAGTCCATATGTCTCCTACCTAGAATCACAGGGCACATAAAAGAGATGCTATTTTGAACATGAACAGATTGCTCCTCAGGCATGATGAGAAAAGTATCTCTTCATAGGATCAGATGCACACCCACACTTCACAGTTCAGTGAACTCAAGTCAAATAATATATATACTAAACGAGAAACTGAAGATGCTGTAAAAACCTTCCAAAAAATAAAAAACAAAGCTGATAAAGTTCCATTAAATTCAATTTTGTGAATATTTATGCCTCAAATAATTCTATATAAAATAAAGTTGTTAACATGTCAATTAAAATAGTTAATAAAAGTTGATATCTTCACGAGAAGCTCTTTCCTGTAGGGACTTTCTACTTCATAAAAAGAAATGTTAGAGTTGATTCCAAAATAATTTTATTGGACAATTGATTTTAATTAAATTCCTAACAGCTTAAAATTAAATAACATTAAAAGTCAATCACCACTTGATGTGTTTTATAAGACCAGCGTTCTTAACAATTGCTATTTGTTGAAGGAGTCTAAGCACTCTGAAGTGGACAACAGAAAAATAATCTTGATTTCTTTTCTAGCAACTGTACTTGCAAGTCACATGCAGGTAAAACTACACAAAACTAATCTCATTAGTTTTTAGGTGTCTTAGTTAGGGTTTCTATTGCTGTGAAGAAACTCTATGACCACAGCAACTCTTACGAAGGAGAACATTTAACTGGGGCTGCTTTGAGTTCAGAGTTTAGTCCATTAGCCTCATAATGGGAACCATAATGTCATCATATAGGCAGACACGGTGCTGGAGAGGTAGCTGAGAATTCTACATCTGGATCCAGTGGCAGCAAGAAGAGATATCCGGCCTGACTTGAACTTCTGAAACCTCAAAGCCCACTCCCCAGGGACACACTTCTTCCAAGGCCACACCGACTCTATTCAGAATATACTCCAAATAGTACAAGTCTCGATGAAACTATCAGGTCATTTTCATTCATCCTACCACAGTAGGAATGATGGAAATCAGGGTGGATAGTATACTGATCTCTCTCAGACTTCATAGTTTGCAAATTTTTACATTAAGTCTAATTTAATTGTTAACAAATAATAAACTATATTTTATTCACGTATATTTTTAAAAGAAGTAAACATGATTAAGATAACTATAATTGGATTTTTTGCTTGTATATGGAGTAATAAAGGTGAAGAAGTCAAAGTATTTAATTTTATTAACTCCTCATATCATGCAACTGATAATGCTGCTCTAAATTATTATATCATTTATAATGCTCAAATTTCCAGTTAAATACTGTGTCTTCTGAGTTGTATTATTATATAATATGAAGTTAAAAATTAATTAAGCCGGGCGGTGGTGGCGCACTCCTTTAATCCCAGCACTCGGGAGGCAGAGGCAGGCGGATCTCTGTGGGTTCAAGGCCAGCCTGGGCTACCAAGTGAGTTCTAGGAAAGGTGCAAAGCTACACAGAGAAACCCTGTCTCGAAAAACCTAAATAAATAAATAAATAAATAAATAAAAAAAATAAAAATTAATTAAAATATCTCTGTTCTTTCCTGTCCTACAGCTGCTTCCAAATAATCACCCAGAGGCTTATATTAATTATAGATGCTCAGTGGTAGCTCAGGCTTGTTACTAACTAGCTCTTACACTTAAATTAGCACATAATTCTTCTCTATGTTTAGCCATGGGGCTTGGTACTTTTTCTCAGTATGGCATTCTCATCTTGCTTCCTCTGCATCTGGCTGGTGACTCCTGACTCTGCCCTCCCTCCTCCAGTGATTCTCAGTTTGGCTTTCCCACCTAACTTCCATCCCAGGTACTGGCCAATAAGCATTTTATTAGACCAATTCAAGTGACGAATCTTTGCAGTATACAAGAGGGTTATTCCACAGCAAGGTAGAGTTGAAGAAATGGCTAAGAGCACTTGCAGCTATTCTAGGGGCCTGAAACTCAGATACCAGTACCAATGTCAAGTGACTCATACCACCTTTTACTCCAACCCCAGAGATTCTTCAGGCTGCTTGGCTTCCTTGAATATTAACACATAGTAGTCACAAAGTCACATACACAGACATGAATATAAAAATGAATCTTTAAAGAGTTTTAGCTCATACTCATTGTTAATGATTGATTAAGGCATTTTTTTAAATGGGGAGAAGTCATTGGCCTCTGACTGAAAGTAAGTCATAAAAGACTTTTAATAAAATAGCATATAACCAAAAACATTGTGAAAGAAGTTAAAGTGTAAACATTTATTTTGAAATTTCATTTTGCTGTTGTTACCTTCTTTGTTACAATATGGAATAAAGTCTTTTTTTTTTCAGTGTGAACAACTTTTTAAAAAATTTATTAGTTTTTTTTTGAGAATTTCATATATGTTTTAATAATATTCACCACTCTTTCCCACCTTCTTTTATATACAGCCTCCTTTTCCTATCAAATCAAATTTGTCTGCTCTTTTTTTAATATGTGTAACCTATCAAATCAAATTTGTACTGCTGAAGTATTCTTTAATATGTAGCCTTGACTGGAGCACAAAAAAACCATGAGGGGCTACAGTCTTAGAGAAATCTCATCCCCTTTCACCCAACAGCTATTAATTGCCAATAGGCACTTTGCTTGGTGCTGAACTGCATACCCAGCCCATGCGCCCTGCTAGGATTTGATCTGGCCTGAGTTTTTGGAATGCTGTTCTAACTTTGAATGCATCAATGTGCCTGCTTACTGTGACCAGAAGACAGTGCTTCCTCATAGTCATCATGACCTCTGTGACATCCCTTATTAATAGCTGATAGGAATGCCTGGCCCAGAGAATTTTATTTCACTATGTATGCCTTATGGAAGCATTTATTGTCAACAATGTTGGGTATCTCTTTCAAACGTCTTTAAATTTATGTATTCAATTAGATTATGTAGCAGGACCCTTGCTGTTGTTTCCTTTGGGGGTGGGGGCCAAGTAGGCGCATAGCCAAACCACACAGACTCCGGGAGGATGTTGAAACAACAAGCTCAGTTTTTTCAGGAAGAGGCAAGCCTTATATACCCTCCACCCCACCCTGGGGGAGGGTCTGATGAATATGCATCTGCTGGTGTGACATAGCTGCCTCTCATTGGTCCAGGTCATCTCCAGATCATGTTTCAGGTGCTGTTGCTAAGACCCTTAGGCAGACCCAGGCTGGCTCTCACAAAGTATCTTTTTTACTTGTTTGGGCCGTCTGGCCCTCAAGCCTGTTAGGGATGAGTCATCCCACAAGCTTACACACTAGTAGATTGTCATATGTCTTCTTCATGCATCTTTTGTTTTAAACTACCCTAACCTCTCCTTTCCCCCATCCCTTATTACATCTTTAGCCCCTAGTATAAACTCTTTTCTTTGGTATCATATTCATTCTATATAGATACATGTATAGCATGTAAAAATACAATGAGAGTATGTAAATATAATACAATAAGAGAGGTTCTATATGCATATTATTGAATTTTTATTATATTATGTATATCATATATGATATATATTATATTTGTATTATTATCAACATATTGTCATTGTACTTTTCTTGTGATACAGTATTAGAGGTTTCCATGTAGTTTTTCATAGCACTTCTTTCAGCTACCTCCTATTCCCACATTTCCCCATCCGCATCTCTCCGTTATCCACAAGGACATTTCTGCCACCAACAAAATAAATCCAGATTGTGTAGTTGGCCATGTTGCAGAGCATAATGAGAATTTGAGGCCACAAAGAAGTTTAGAATTCATCACTAAACTAAACATTTGGCATCCACAGAGTTTCTAATTCTTCATTGTTTCTGCTCCTTAAAATTGCCTGCCCTGTCTACGGCTCAGAACTACCCACCCTGTCCACGGCTCAGAACTACCCACCCTGTCCACGGCTCAGAACTACCCACCCTGTCCACGGCTCAGAACTACCCACCCTGTCCAAAGCTCCAGACTTTCTCTTCCTTCTACAGAGCACATTTCTTGGGCCTCATTCTTGAGTTTCAGTCGTGTGTTGGTAACACAGTAAGAACTTATTTCAGCCAATCCTCACTTCCTTTGCATAACAGAATTAGTGAGAAAACTACTAAAATGTAAATTCTTATGTACACAAGGTATAATGCATTTGCAGTTAGGAAGTATCAATATCACCATTGTCCTCAAAAGTCAGCATGAAGGAAAGTGACCAATCACAAAGCCAGTTAGCGGCCAGCGTTACTATGACACGTCAATGAAACACCAATCTATTTTCTCTTCTCTCTTGTCGTTACATGGATAAATGATTGGCTAACAAATTCCTGTAAAAATATTTTCTGTAATTATAATGTAATTTCTTTGGTGATAATAAAACTTTACATATACCATGTTGGACAATATTTATGAAAGACTATTCAGTATACATGAAAGAATAAAGACGTAGATTTTATGAATTGGTGTAAATACAGCATTCAGCATAATAAAGGACTGGCATAGAGTATACCTTGAACAAAATTTAACCAAGGATATAGAAATCTGAAGGTAAAATGTAAAACTCTTCAATTTAGCCTCAGGAAGACTATTTGGATATGGCAGAGAGCAGCCACATTCTGCACTAATTATCGCAAGAATGACCTCTAGAACATATCCTTCTGCTGAAACCTCTTGAGCTTGGACATCACAGTCTCCAATGCTCTCAGCAACACTGTTTTCCACACCCCTACAAAATTCATCCCATGGCAGGCTCACTACAAATAATAATAATAAGTATAATAATGATGAGATTCTTTAATAATTTCCAACAAGCTATTATGAGTTGTATATTTGCATACTTACTTAGATTTAAGTAAATGAGCATCCATACAAATAAGAATTCACTTTCCTACTGGTCAACATTCCTAACACATTTCATGCCTCTTTGGCCTGTATGAAAGAGTTTGCATTCTAGATTTGCAAGCCTCTCCTCTCTATTTCCTCACACCACAGTGAGCCCTACATTTTATCCATTTCAGAGACAGGTCATAGGAAAATTTCTCACAGGAAGATTTCAGCAAAGAAATGAATATATTTCTAAACTGGAAGGTAATACAGACAAACTATGGTAAAATAAACTTATTATACTACTACATCTTGTTAATATCTAACAAAGCAGTTTGTTGGATATATGAATATATAATATATGTATTACATTTCATATATAAATTATATTTATGTCTGATTGTTGATACATAGATTGAAAACATCTAATGTCCAACAAAGGCAATGAGCAGTCTTGGTGACCACATGGATGACTTTTGGGTGTATACCCTAGCATTTTTGCTGTTGAGAGTGTTTGAGGTTTGAGTTTTTATTCCATTAAATTACTCTAATTTACCAGTTTATTCAATAAGGATTTGAATCATAATAAAGGAATGCTGCTATCAGAACTATGAACCGAATTCAAGGTGTAGGTTTAAGATCATAAACAAGTATGGTTTTCAACATGAACTCCAAGGATTCCTTTTCACACTATTGTCAACAATTAACATCCCCTCTGCCAGGTATATGCTTTGGAAAAGGTTGGACTTTTTTTCCCTGCAAAGGCAGTCTGTGGATTTAACAGCTCTTCTCTCAAGTGAGAAACTTCAGTCACCATGCAGGGACACCTAGTAATTAAATTGCATCCAGCGTTGCACTAATTAATTGGCATATATCATTAAAAAGTTTTAAAGTTTGAAATTTTTTTGAAAATAATTTTTATCTAATATCTTTGATCATAAAGTAAAGTGTGTCATCTTTTGATAGAGGAAACTGGACAAGAATATCAGCAGCCACAACGAAAAAGAGACTCCATGGTAAGATTAAAAGATGAGGTGTTGGCAAAATTGGTTTAAAAAATTAAAAACTCAAAGAAATAGAATTATTAGAGAAAACCATGCAGAGATGCCAGGAATGTGACAGCAATGATGCAGAATGGATCATAGTCTAAATTAAAAGAAAATGGTGAAATAATTCTTCACAAAGGTCCAAGGAAAGAGAATAAAGAATGTCAGTTAAGAAAGAAGAACCACAGACAATCACTTAGTCTGTTAGATACAAAGATCATTCCACTGACTACATATGTAATCCTGTCATAATGGGATCCTTGACTACAGGTAAATATGCCAGATTGCCTAGGGAGTTTTCCAAAATTTTATTTGTGGAAAATGAATACCACTACTATAAAAATGAAGCATTTGTATTATAAATATCATTTTAACAAAATATTAAAATATTTCTGAAAGAAAAATATAATTCAGATGGAGTAAATTTCCATTTTCATAGGAAGAGTAAAATTTTGAGTACACATTATTTTTCTAATTTATCAACAAATACATTTTCATAAGTTACTTCGATGAACCAATTATAAAGACAGATGATGTTGAGAACTGTTATGTGCAAACATTTTTAAAAATTTTTCTGAGAGTTTTATCTAAACAGGGTAAGATATAATGTTTTTTGTTAAAAATGATCATTAAATAACAATTTGAGTCTTCTCCAATTTATACAATTGAAATTTGCTTTGCAGTCAGAATTTTTATCAAATATTTTAATACAGGAATTATATCCAAAAAGAAATGAACTAAATGAAATAAACAAGATACAATGAAACACATAATATTGAGAGTTCTCTCATTTGCCAATCCTGAATTTTATACAGATGACAAAAACCATATATGTGTATAACAAAAAAAATCAATATTGGGGCTATAAAAGGGCACTAACAGGAGGATTTAAGTGGCAGATATGGGAGCTAGAGGATTTAAGGAAAATGTTTTTGGAAAAACATTACTATGTACAATGAATCTATATCGATGCAAAAGAAATACCTGAACAAAGATGTCAAAATAATGAAGTGCATATGTTTAAGAAAACTATTCAATAAAAAATTATCAGAAAAATTTAAAAAATCATATTCCTATTAAAACAGGAAAATAGTAATATTCTCAAGGTGGATTTGCACCAATGATTGAACATATATTATAATTTATACACTAATTAAATGTATAGTTTACAAACATTTATTCTTTTATTCTCCAGTATGAAAAAGTACTATTTACATTTTTTCCTATTTTGTGATGCATAGTTATTTTCCTTTTATGGTATAGTTCTATTAATTTAAATTTATACTAAAGATCCATTTGTATTGTACTTTTACTTATGTAATTAAATTGCAAAGTAATCAAGACTCTTTTATCATTACAAACAAATCTCTACGTACGTATTAGCCACAACAATCCATGCTCAGCCCACCACAAGCTGCCAAGTGAGGAGCTCTCTGCTCAGAACACTCTGTAATTCATCATCATTATGAAACAGAGCAGCTGTACTAACCTACTGAATAACTGTTCCACAGTGATGGCAAATATGCACACAGATCATTGCAGCAATAAAAAAGTCTAGGGATAGGCTAATGATTGTCAAGGAGCCTCACCTGTCATTCCAGACATTAGTCCCTCCTTCACTTGTGGCAGGCAGACTAGGGCTGACTGGGAATTCAGACTGTTCCTTTAAGTGGCTTTAATGAGTCTATTCTGAGGGACAGCACTGATTGATTGATTGATTGATTGATTGATTGATTGATTGATTGATCCATAGCTTGTAGCAGTCATCCTCCCATAAATAACACAACACCCATGCTTCTATAACCCCAATAGTCTCATTGGTTCATCAGCAGGCCTTGGATGGAATGCTTCATTTGCTCTGTCAGAACTTATTTGGTGAAAGCAGATGTTTCCTTCCATCTCTCTGGAAAAAGTTACAAAGCAGTCAATGTCTAACATTGCTAAATTATAGCCAGATAGCTGATTTCTGTATAATAATGTACGTTTTCTGTCTATAGCATTGTGCTCCCTCTATTGCTCTTGAAACTCCTTGATCTGCAAACACATCTATTTCTCTGTTTAACTAAACCTTGATAAGTTTAATTTGTCTAAAATTTGTCCTCTAGAAGCTCTTAATAACACAAGGACTAGTATTATGTAAGTTGACTAAGAAGAAAAGAAATATTAAATGGAAGTTTTTAAGGGGCCAGAACTTATTTATTTATCTATTGCTTAATATCCTGGCCATATTCACCAATGGATACCTATGACAGATAAAATTGCCCCATAATCCCTTTCATCTTTATGCTTATCTTCATCTTTTTTTCATTTCCTTTATAGGGAGGTCCTACATGCAAGATGTGTGATACAGACACAGCCATTGGGGCTAGACTCCCAACAGTTTATTGATTCCCGCATTTTGTCTAGTTATGGTTTACAGTGATGCTTCTATTTGCAAAAAAGACAAGCTTCTTTGATGAGGGTGAATAGCTACACTGATATGTGGTATAAGGATAAGATTTAGAACAAGGTAAGGAATTATACTTGTCTATCAGAGTAGCAGTAGCAGTAGACTCTTTTCTAAGTCCATAAACCTAGGCAGTTGACTAGTTTTGCAGACATGATTCCAATCCTGTTGAGTGGGTCATATGTACAATCCGACAGCTGTTGTTTGTTTGTATTAACATGTGAGTGCCATTTACTTCACTTTTATGAATATATTTCTATGCTGGCCATTTTCATGGATCCCAGGTGCTACAGCTTGGTAGGACTGTTAAATTACTTTCCTTGCTTGGCAGCTTGGAAAGCATTTTCTTTAAACGTGGAAGTTGGACCACAAGAAAGAGGCTTTCAGGTTAGTTTCCCAGTACAGAGTAATTAGCCCTAAATCTGTATACAGACGAACAACACACACACACACACACACACAACACACACACTGTGCACGAATACACATATATACAAATACACATATATAAATATATATAAAACATTAACATAAAGAAAGTGAAACTACAAACTTGACAGTTGGAGTGCAGAGGAGGGATTGAAGTGAGAGTAGCCAGAGGTGGGAAAGGGAGGGAGATAATTTATATAATTCTATTTCAATTAAAAATATTTTAAATTTTTTCCATTTCTTGAACATAGTATTTTTCTCATATCCTGATTACAGCTTCTTATCCCTCTAATTCTCCAAGTTCTTCTCACCTTCTCTCTAATCTGAATCCTCCCACCCTATTGTCCATCATTAGAAAACAGAATTCTTAGGGATAAATGATAAAATATAATATGATTAAAAAACCTAGCACAACAGAAGGACAAAACAACAAACAGAAGGAAATGAGTCCAAGAGAAATCAGAAAAAAACAGAGACCCACTCATTTGGACACACAGGAATTCTATAAAAACACTAGCTTGGAAGCCATAATATATATGCAAAAGACCTGTAGATAAAAAGAGAAAAAAGGTATATGAATAAAATAATAAAAATGTTGAAATCCTGATATTATATTATGAGACAAGGAACATCCAAAAATGCCTTTATGTTTGTTTTCTTTTGGCCTCCTACTGCTGGGTATAAAAACTATCCTTAAGAATAGTTTGTTTCCCCACTGAGACTCTTGTGGGAGTAACCAACTGATTTGACTTAAGGCCCTCTCTACAAGATGGAATGCATATCCAACATTACTTGGATGATCAAGAATCTGAAGCTACCCAAAGAACACACAGATACCCAGAATCTGGGCCTCCACCTGTGGCAAGGTTGGTGTCTGAGGACCATGCTCCTGTCAAGGACATACAGACCTGAGTGACATGCACTGCCGGTGGGGCCATGACATTGTACAGGCTGAGCTATGGCCCAAGCCGTTCCTGGATCCGTGGCCCAGCCGCAGCCAGGGTCTGTTAATATCCTAGGCTCCTGTTGCCATCAAGGACCCTGCAGATGCTAGAGATTTAAACCACCACCAAAAAGGCCATTTTAGTGTTCGAGGGCCATGAAGCCACTGGGTTCATGCCATTCTGAGTGACCTGCACTGTCAGCCAGGGCCATGGTTACATCCTGGTCCAGGCTGCCGATAAGGACCATTTCTGGGACTGTGGTCCAACTGCAGTCAGGGTCTGTGTTGATATCCATGCCCCATGGTGCCGCTAAGAAACACCTCGACGATCAATGTCTGGGCCACCACCTATGGCCATGCAAGTGTCCAGGGGCCATGATGCTGCTGGGGCCATCCATACATTTCTCAGCAGTCTGTGCTCCCCCCACCCAGGGCCCTGGTGTCATCCAGGCATGGGCTACTGCCATGAACAGCACAGTAAATCTGGCCCTGTTGGCAGGGGTGTGGGTGAGAGAGTTAGCGCCACTATCTGTCTGTCATGCGGTAGCACGGGTGAGGAAAAGATGCCTCCTTCACCCCTCACCCTTTGCCTGTTACCACCTGAGGCAGGCAGGAAAGCTGGTCCCAGGGGAACAAAAGGAGCAGCGCTGCCCCCGCCCCTCCCTGGCTGCGGCACTTGGTGGAATGGGCTTTGCACCTCACCTGGGCAGCATACTAGAGCTGACCCTGTTGGTGGGGGCTAAGGCGAGCTAGCCCTGCGGGTGTGAGAGCAGGATACCAGGCCATGTCTAGCGTGGGTGAGGGAAAGACGCCCCTTCCCCTCCTCTTGTCTCCTGCAGCGTGTGGGAGACTTGGCCTTGGGGGCACGGAGTGGGAGAGCTGGCCCTGCACCTGGCCAACTAAAGCACTTAAGAGAGCAGGCCCTGCCCCTCACCTGGGCAAAAGAGTAGAGCTGGCACCGGTGGCGTGGGTGCAAGGTGAGCCGGCCCCTAGGGCATGAGAGAAGGAAACTGTCCCCACTCCTACTGCTTGCTGCATTGGGAGAGTTAGCCAGGGCAATGCTGGAGAGCTCATTCTGATGGTGTTGATGAGGGACAACTGGCAGACTAACCAACCCACCTGACATCCAGGCCCAGAACCAGGACTGTGAGTTGGTCCACCTCAATGTCCACATCATTCATGAACTGCTTGAGCTTGTGAAGGGGCTGGACCTGCAGATCCAAAGCTACAAGATCTCTGTGACACAAGCCAAAAATAGGATATTCAAAAGGAGTCCCAGCAAGGACCGAGTATAGATAGTGTAGCAGAAGTCAGAGACCTCAAACCAGACCAGTTGCAATGAACACTCACAAGGTAAAGATGTATAGATTGAAGGGTATACAGTTTCCACACTATGGTTGTTTGTTTTTTAATATTGTATGTTTGTTTGTTTTCAGGTTTTGTTTGTTTTGTTTTTGGTGTTTTAGTTTTCTTTTAAATTTTATTTTATTTTTTGAAAGGAAGGTTACAAGGAAAGAGGAGGGATGTGAAGGGATGGGGAGATGAATGGAATCAGGATGATGTGAAATCCATAAAGATCAATAAAAAAAAAGTCTAAAAACTCTGAAGCTTGATAGCCCAGAGACCTAGAATAAAATTAAATGCTGCTGTTCTAAAAATAAAATAAAAACAATATTTAGCAATAAAATGACTCCTAGTGACATTCTGTTATACACATAGATCAATGCCTTTCTCAGTCATCTTCTGAGAAGCCTCCTCCTGGAGCAGATGAGAGTAAATACAAGAGACCAAAGCCAGACACTGTGCAAAGAGTGAGAGACCTTTGAACACTCAGCTCCAAAGGAATGTCTCCATCCAGTCCTTCCCCTCAGGACTCAGGGAACCCTGCAGGGGAGGATACAGAAAGAATGTAAGAGCCAGGGCATGAATGACACCAAGAAAACAAGGCCCTATAAAGCAGCAGGACCAAGGAACACAGAAATCTTAGAAACTGAGACAGCATGGACAGAGCTCCAAATGGCATGGTAGAGCGGAACAGATAGGGGGACACATCCCCCATCCCTAACCTAGAAACTATCTCCAGTTGATAATCACTGGCAAATGAAAATTTAGTTTATACCAATGGAGTCTCACTGAGGAAACAAAAATATTTTTAAAATGATAAGTTCTTACTAGATATTCCGGGAGGGCCTGGACATTACCATTTAGACCAAGATACCATTGAACTCATGATTTTTCCATCTTACTATCCCAATTCTGGGGTTGTAGATGCACACTATCCATAATCCCTATATTTATCTGGATTCAGACCAAGAAAGTTTATTTTGTTGTTTGTTTGTTTTCAAGGCCATGTTTCTCCTGGTAATAGAGCCCTGGCTGTCCTGGAATTCACTTGTAGACCAGGCTGGCCTGGAACTCACAGAGAACCACCTGCCTCTGACACCAGAGTGCTAGGATTAAGGTCATGTGCCACCATGCCTGGCTTGATGATGCCTTCTTTAAATAACTTGGATAAGCCAAATTATTGTCCAAATAGCTACACAGAGCTTTTCTTTTGTAAGAAGGGTTGCTCTTCTACATTTTATTTCCCCTCCCGATCGCTTCCCTGGTTCTACATTTGTTCCTTCTCTGTTACCCAACAACTCATCATTTTTACTCTCACGATCTATCCTAAATGATGTTTGCATAGTCCCCTTGTGCATATTTGTGGTCTCATTTATGAAAGTATTTACAAATGCACTGAGAAGAGAAATGCACAGGTTAGGTAACCTGGAGATCTTGTCGATCACCAGGATAAAGAAGAAAGAAAGAAGACAGTAAGAGAACAAGTTCAAAGAAGCACTGGAATGCAAGGTGTGTGCCTCTGAATGGAGGGAAAACGGCGGGGATTGTTGAGGACAATGTGCAACTGCTCTCTTGTCAGGATGACATGGGTCTTGAGTGTGGAAGCAGCATTTCACACTTTTTTACACCCAAAGGGAAAACATTTTACTTAGTATTATTTGACTTAGAATTTTAGGCACCTAATAGTGGCTCTGAGCAGAGTCATGACTAACAGCATTTATTATTTCTCAGTTTACCATTTATTTTTATTAGTTTGGATCCAGAAAGGAATAAATAAGAGCTGTTGTTTCTGTTAAGTTTGTCCCTGTTTTCATCAATTTAACCAGGTAAACTCCTGCTATAGATTCATCTTGAACCTCAGCGTTCCTTACCCTCAGCATGTGGAGAGGCATTGCTCCCTGCAAAGGCGAGTGCAGGCTGCATGGGAACGCAGCATCGAGAGCCAGGGTTTGAGAATCGACCTCAAGCAGCTGGCCTATGTCCAAGTAGAGCTGTTGAAATTACCTTTCTGTTAAGTTTTAAACTTACTTTTGTACCAGTAATTGCTAAACACTGATCCTGATTTATCCTAGCAGAAGGTGACATGCTGAATTCCTAAATATCATATGGTATCTGAGAAGCAGGTGGCTGCAAATGGCCTCTTCACTCATTTCCTTCCTCCCTAACATCCCCTACCATTATGACATTAACTCTGAGGACAACTGATTTTAAATTTTGATTACACTGTAACACGTGTATATATAGCAGAAGACATGACTTGCATAGATTTCACACAATAATATTTCCTCCCATTCATTTATAAATTCATTAAGAAGTGTTATCTAAATGTATGCTGTATCCCAGTAGTTCTCTTAGCATCAGGTTCACAAATATACACATAAACATACATACACACACACACACACACACACACACACACACACACACACACACACACATATACACACATGCCTCTTCCAACTTGTTAGCTAACCTGTGCTCTGAAAAGTTCTATTTTCCATAAGTGTTGTAAATCCCCTGTTCACATTACATTTTTCCCGGAGCTTCCTTCTCTTCAGCAGAAAAATCCCATTTGGCCTCAAGTAAAAACTACATTTCTGAGAAACCACTGCTTGTACATATCTCAAGGGAATTGCAGGGTGCTTACATCCTCCTAGGTTTTTTTTTTTTCAATTTGCCCTTTCCAGCATATGGCCTGTACTGCTATAATAAACAAGCATGCCTGAAAACTTGAAATTCTGAAGTTTTTTCTTTCAAAATTCCTGATATAAGTCTTCACATAACTTCAAAATAACTCTCTCTCTTGACTCCCATAATGTCTGCTCTTAATCATTTTGAAGCAGATTTCGTAGAAAGTGTATTATCTGCTAACTCTTCCACTAACACAAAATATCACTTTGTATTTCTTCATAACTCCTTATTTATTTTAGCTGTCATACTGGGCCTTCAGTGTTGTTTATCCAGCATTTTTAAGTACCATTCTCATCATCACTTCTAATATACCATAAACTGTAAAATATGCTTTATGCCATTTAGCTGTACGAAAGACAAAATAGTTGTTTGTTTTTATGCTTTAAAATGTTAAAGCCCATTAAAACATCTATAAAACTTGCATTGAAAATTTTATAAAATGAATTTCATATGTACCTAAAATGATTATATAAATAAAATATATTTGTTGGAGCATTCTTGATAGTTTTTACTCTTAATTTTTTGGATGCTATTTTTTGTCTTGGGACATTTGAATACATACATATTTGTAGATATGTGTCTGTAAGTGGCTCAGCCTTCTGTGCACAAATGGTTATGATTCATTTCCTGCAGGAAGGTCTGACTGGGTTTTTTTTTTTTTGACCTTTGCTTCAAACATGGCCATCTTCTCTACATACATAGATGCTGACATTTACTTGATTTTCCTTAAAATGTTTGGGTAAGAGTTGTTCAGAAAACAACAACTATGATTAATGCTCTTTCCCCAAAGTTTCTCTTTAATAATCTCTTGGCTTCATAGCAAGTATTTGAATGTATATAGGGAAGCCAGTTGACATAACCCATGTTGACATAACCCATGTATGAACATGCTGTCTTCCGTGATAAACACAAATAACTTCACAGTGTCATTGATTGAACAATGAGTCTTGATTTCAGAGCCCCAGTGAGTAACACCACACGTATGATACAAATTTACTTTCACTAATGCTACAGCACTCTTTGGAATTCTGACACACACCCATTCTGGTTGTCATTGTCAAATAACATCCACAACTTCCTGAATGTGTTTCAGGTTTTCATGTGTCTTTTCTAGAGGCAGCATGGATATCGTTAGTTTTGCTTTTCACATGTGAACTTGAATAGTATATCTTGCCTTCTTCAGAAATTCAATATTTTTTTCTTCTCCCATGCTGTTTTCCCACACAGAAATTATTATCAGTACACTTCACCCTTCCTTTAGAACTTATAAACATCATACAAAATTAGACTAAACTTCCCAACTCACCTGTACTGTTTATATCCCAGGAAACTGTATGTCTTAATGAGAAGAAAAGAGGCCCAAGTCCTTAGCTGATTAAATGATGATCATATTGTTTCCCTAATGTCTCACAGATTACATGTTCTGATTAATAACTTCTTTATGCTCTTATTCTTTTGATTCTCATTTTGTGTCTACTTTACTAATTTAAGAATGCCTATAACAGGGCATCTGCCATATTTGATATGGTTATATACAGAGAGATGAAATAGTTTTTTCAGTTCATTCATAAGACATCACACAAATGTATGTTCACATAAATATAGCCCCCATTCTTCATCCCTTTCATTATTTCCTAATCTGTTCTCCAATGCTATTTTCTTCTCTCTTTTCTCCAAATATCTGTTCTTTGCTTTCTCATTTTCTATAATTTCCTACACCTTTTCCTTTACCTTATCAATATACCACTAAGTTTTAAGGAGTTTAAGTCAACCTTACTATATTGTGTAATTCCATACGAACTCTTGTTTTGCAGACCATCCATGACATTTGTGTGAATTCAGTGGTCAAAATAAGTTCTCTCCTTAAAAGAGACTTTTACTGAGAAAGCTGGTTTATTACCCTGCTCTGACCAAGAAGAAGAAATCTTAAAAGAAAGAAAGGAATTTAAAAAAAAAACATGGCCTTTGGCTTTTGAAAAAATTAGAAAAACAAACTTAACAGATAACTTGACAACATATTATGAATCAAAGTAACAACAGACATTCCCTGACTCAAGATTATGAGTGCTCCTCTTCATGGAGGGTAAACTATGTTTCAAGTGGTTTAATTATTTTCTTTAAGAAAGAAATATAAGAAAAACTCAAGAATGTGATACACAGACATAAAATGCAGGAGAAATTTTAATTGTTAGTAAATAACACTAATTTTGTTATTTTCTGTGTGAGGACATATGCTTAATTAAGAAACCATTTTTAGTTATCTATACTGTAATGATTAGTTAATTACTAATCAATCTCATTCCTTCTCTAGATGATCAGCAATATAAAATTTGTGCCTTTGAAAATTTGAACTTTGGATCATTTATAAATACATTTGATAATTGATGACAACTTATATTTTATTAAAGTTAATTGACTCATAATATTATTACATCAAATAGAAACTGTATTAAGAGTTTAAAAAAGTGACTACCAAACAAATAAATGAGATTTAAAACAAATTTTTGAGCCCTCCCTCTAGACACACAACAGCAGGAACAACAACCACCTCAAGCAGCAATCAAATGTCACAAATGCTCACAGGACGGGCATGCAGCTCAGCTGCTCAGCCTTAGTACCAGTGTCTGAGCCTATTCCGCACACACATCCTGTTTATACTTGAGGTTTCATTAACATACGGTCTCACCTCTTCTAATGTCAGAGATGGAAGTACACTGCTAAATATTTAAGTATCCCTAATAAAATACTGTGAACGAATAAAATATTTTATAAATATTGATAATATTCTTATAGGATGTATTCATTAAAAACAGAGTATAGATGTTAAGAGAATGTTAGATAAAAAAAATTTAGACCAATTATGATCAACACAATTGTTGAAATAAGCATATATAAAATTTGAAAATGATGATATTATAAATGCAAGTTATATTCTTATTTCTTAGTACCTGTTACACTTTCACTAGTAAATTGCTATGGAGTTACAAAGGAATAGTGAAATTTAATGATTTTTATTGAGAATAACATTTATATATTAAGCATTTTTTTGTAGACGAATTTCTAAATAGTCTTATTAAATAAGAAACACAGAGCCAAATACAGAGGAAATAGCTGAAGAGATCAGAGCAAATAGCCACAACTAGCCTTAGCTCACCATCACACAGTAGCTTCTACAGAGCGAGCTTCTTCCTGTCTAAATTGAACCTTTATTTCCTTCCTGTTCTATCTTCTCATTGGCTCTAAGGCGTCCTCATCACTGCCTGTCTATACAGACCTCCAGGTCTCTATGGTAGGTACTGGGATTAAAGGCTCGTGTCACAACACTTGGCTGTGTCCTTGACCACACAGAGACTCTGCCTGCCATGTGATCCAATTAAGGGCATGTGCTACCACTGCCTGACTTCTATTTATGTCTATGACCTCTGATCTCCAGGAAAACTTTATTTATTAACAAACAAATAAAATATAACATTTCAGCACAAATAAAGTATCACTACAATTTTTAAAATTTAAATTGACAAATTATGATCAAAACAATTTTAAATTTAAAAGCTTAAAACTTGCTTATTAAAAGAAAACATTTATCATATTATTTCATATAATATTTTTATTGACAGGTAAAATTTTAAGTTGGGAAAAATGAAACATGCCGTTCTTTTATGTTTTGACTTCTGCCTTTATCACAAACTTGGTATCATAGTGATAGCCACTGGTACAGCAGCACCTTCAGGAAGCAGGAATCACAGTGTCTCTAGTCCCTGGAGGCCATCTTCCCTGAGACCAATCTGCCTTAACTTCAGTATACATGCAGAAGAGATGGGTGACTTTTCTCAAAGTTGTTCATAGTCATCGTGTTACTAGCAGGCCAGACTTTACCTGAAAACCTTATTCTTTTCTAAAAGATGACTTATAAAGATAGTTATTGTCTATTAAATACTACCATATGTTATATAACAATTTGGCAGTAATTAGAACTTAAATTACATTGACAACCACTATGTTTTAGAGAGTGTCTCAAGGAAGCTCAGACTAGTTTCACCCTCATTGTGTACACACAAGATTTTCCCTGCCCCAGTCCTGCTACTTCTGCTTCTTGAGGCTAGAATTCCAGATATGAACTACAATGCCTGGCTTGCAAATGTTTCTTCATCTACAATTTCATTTTCATTTATTTTATTTTATCCCTAACAAAGTACATGAAGCTATATTATTGAGTTACAGTGTGCTATTTCTACATGTCTATACATGATGAACTGATCAAATTGCATTTTTCATTATTCACCTTTTCTGTTGTCACACATTTTTTACCCTATAGTAAACACTTTTCTACATTAAAGCTACGTTTCTAATATACATTAGTGGAATAGATGTGTCTAGTTCTTTTCCTTAACATACTATCTGTCCCATCCATGGTCTTCTACTATTCAAACTTCCATTCTTTTTTAAAGGAGGAATAGTATTTCATTGTGCATATATATAACATTTTATTTATCCGTTCTTCTGCGGCTGGGACTGAGATTGCCTCCTTGTCTTACTTACTATGAATTAGGCTGTAATATTCAGTATGCATAAACTAAATATATCAAAATCATTTTTAAAAGACAAATTAACAAATATTAATATATCTGCATTATTTGTATGTAGTTACATTTGTATCAAAAGACTTGCAATTCATTCTTTTCAATAAATGTGCATCTGACTGAGGAAGAATCCAATCCAACTGAACAATTTCTTTTTAAGTATACCAAAGCAGAACTCTTGCAGATGCAATGATATTGTTATGAGGGATAATTGTTATTCCTGTTAGCTTTAAATTTAATTGTGATCATGAAGAGAAGAAACTATGCTAGTAGATCCTTGCAGCAAACAGCATATGAGGTATAGAATGACTGGAGCAAGTAGTGGAACTATTTCTAAACAGAGAGGGTTCTTGTACACACACACGTTTTTGGTACTGGGTAGTAAAGATCTTGTATGAAAAACCTGAGACACTGTACCTTCCAGCTCGTCAGTCTTATTGTTTGTCAACCTGTTTTTGTCTTACAAACATTTGTGTATTAAAATTATTGATAAACTCAGGCAGTTAATAAGATTATCAATTTCTGTTAAACATTTGTGTATTAAAATTATTGATAAATCTAGGTAGTCCATAAGATTGTCAGTTTTTGTTCATGTTTAATAATACACTTTATACAGTTTTAGCTTATTAGTTTCCTTGCACCAAATGGTACTAAATACTCAAATTAGGTGACTGAAGTAGAATTTTGGTTCAACGTCATTTTTTGCCTCTCAAATAATACAAATTGAAGACCAGCTCTAAAAATATCAATTTATAATAATGTTAATCAAATGCATATTAGGCTTTGCCTTGCTCTCCACATCTCTTTCAGCACAAGCCTTGGCTGCAGCTTCAGAGATCCTCGTGCTGTTTTTCACTTCAAACTGCATTTTGTATTTCTTTTTGCACCGTTTGCACTTTTTCATTGTCGCATAACGAATGCTTGAGACCGGATGTGCAAGTTAAACTACAGATGACCGCATAGCAGAGTAACATCAAAGTGTCTTGAAATGTCTTCTGCCAAAGAATTTAATCCATTACTTTTCAATTTAGTCTTTGGCAAATTCTTAGGACAAGGGGAGAAGGCAGCCACATTGTTTACCAATATATCACAAGAATGGTCTTTAGCCCAGTTATTAGTGTCTCCATCTGAAGCCTTTTGAGCTGGGCCTTCACAATCCTCGTAGCTCTCAGCATTAATGTCTTCCAGGCTCCTACTGGGACTAAGGCTTTGTTGCAGAATTCAGCCATTTTTTTTTCTGGCCAAGTCCTGAGTCTTCTACATTCATCACAAAACAAAACAAAACAAACAACAAACAAAAAGCATATAGGCTTAAACAAAAACATCCCACTCCCTATTACCAAATTCTATACTAGTTACTTTTCTATTGCTGTGGCAAAGCACCAAAACCATGGTGTTATTAAGGAAATCATTTAGTTGGAATTAAGGTTTCAGATAGTTAGAGTACATGATGACAGCAAAATGTGGTAGCAAAACAACGCACATCTTAAAGTGTAAATGTTAGGCAGGGAGAGTTAGAAATTGAGACACTGGGCATTACATTATTTTGAAACTTCAGATGCCTCTGCCAATAGCACATCTCCTCCAATTAGGTCATAGATTTTTTTGTCCTTCCCAAACAGCTCTTCCAATTGGTGAGCAAATGTTCAACTCCATTGAACCTATGTGTGCCATGCTCCTTCAAACCACCACATATGGACTGCACTTCTCCTTTGCAGTGAAGCTGTGAGTATTTCCTTTGTGTGACAGTCTTCTATAGAATTTAGTGTGTGGGAATGCAATCTTGACTTCTTCTTGTATCCTTCTTCTTCAGTCATACAATTTTATGTACTTTCCCAAGTTACCAAATAGAGCAGAAAGTCAGTCAATTTCAGTGATTATTTTGTTGTTGCTCTGAACATATTTACTAACAACTTGGCAGAATCTCTGAGGATAAATTTAATCTCTTGTCAATTTTTAAACAGATCAGATACTTTGCATATGTGAAAAAATGTTTAAAAATTCTCACTACACTTTACCACCAAGGGTGTTTTTAACCAATATTCAGTATTTATGTCCATGAAGAAAAATCTATCAACTGAAGTATGTATGAATTTTCAAAGGAATTTTTAAACTTTCTCTTTTATTATTTTTAATTATGTGCATGTGCGCATCTGTTTATGGGTTTGTATACCTGAGTACAGGTGCATGCAGAGGCCAGAGGTGTTGGATACCCCTAAACTAGGAGTTATAGGTAGCTGTAATCCACTTTCTGTGGGCTTTGGAGTTGAAATAAATTTCTCTAGAAAAGCAGTACATACTATTAACTGCTAAGCCATCTTACAAGCCAAATATAACCTTCTTCACACTGGTATTATTATTAAACTAGAATTACAAAACTTAAATTGTTATTCATAAATGTTTTCTAACTTAAATTGTTCTTCATAAATGTCTTCTAATTTATTATGTTGGGAAAATGAAATAAAATTTCATTATTCTATTATTAGGAAAAACCACTGTTCTGATTAAAGGATTATATATTTGCACTAGACAGGTAGTGTGTGCAAATTTTAGGGAACTGTCTTTTTGCTAGTCCTGGATTATATAGCAGAGACAAGTCAATGGCCATTTTTTTTACTGTTGTTGTTGTTGTTGTTTTCTTCCTTAAAATTGAATAATTGTGTTTATTGATGCTCACTTTCTAGATTTCTACATTATTCATACAACATATTCATTATTAAAATATCTTCAAGAAGAAAATCTTTGTTGTTAGTGCTTCAACCCTTTTTAGCAGCATTGAATCAAGTATCACCATGTTCAATTTTGTAAAAATCCATTTTTTTTAGAAAGAAATCAGTATATTAGAATCGGAAAATCTTCTACCTTTTCTGCATCTTGGTATTTCATTAGTTCATATCTCTTCTTTCAGAAATTTATGTTTTCTAGAATTCTTGAGCCTATACACTTGGCAAAAGACTAGCAATGACCCATGTACTAACCATGTCATTGTGGTCTTGCATAGTGTGTTGTCTCTCTGCCTATTTCTAGCATCCCATTCTATGACTTAATGATGCTAATAAATGAATAATTCAACATATTGCTTGCTTTATTGCCTGAGTCATGGAGAAGTCAAACTATTTAGTCGAACATCTTCCTGAGAAGAAGTAGACCACATGAGTACCTGATGTCCCCGCTATCCACTGGAATCATCACTGTAGCCTGGAATGTGGGTGAAGGGCCAAACCTACCCAATTCTTCTCTATCCATCCCTCAATTACCCTCAAAACTTTAAGGAAAAAAGTTTGATCTTTTTCTGCTTGGAAGCTTTGCCTCTGTGCTCACAGAGGGACAATGAGAAATAGACCCCAGGAGATCAATTACAATAAAGAGAAGGAAATTTGTTATGGTTTCCCCATATGTAACTGTTTTTTCTACCTTTGGCATCACCCTGAATTATCCAGGGACAGTCAGGTAGACCCTGATATGCTCATTGTCATCTGTAGAAAGTACATGTCTTTAAAAACTGAGGATCTTTCCCCATCATACCTGTGTTTTGACTTCTGACTTTCTATCTGATTCTAGGTGGACACCCACATCCTAAGACCTGCGTTATAGTGTAAGACAGATGGAGCAGTTGATCCAAAGGATCATGGAAATAATATTACTTTGAGCTCTAGATGACTCTGGGAGCTTCTTGACACATATATTTCTCCGTTTAGGAGCAGTGCCCATAAAACTTGGCCTCCAGTGTATTTCCAGGTATTGGGTCCATCACTTTTACACTAACTCTACTCAGACTGTGATATTCTAGCAGACATATTTTTCTGGTGGATTTCCCAGATTTGGCTCAGAGAAACAGTGTACCAAGAGTTGCCCACAGTTTTAGTATCTCAGTGTAGTTAGCACCTACTAGAAGGGATCATTTCAAGCCAAGAGATTGCATGCCAACCAGAAAGGGACACTTCAGAGGAGAGACATTCATTAGAAAATGCCTCCCTTTCTGATATAGATCATAAAGACTCCCTATTATTTCAGGAGGAGGGAAAACCTGGTATATTTTAGAATGAGATATTAGTTACAGGCAGTTGTAAACCACATATGAGATTCTGTGTATTGAAAACCAGTGTGTTAAAAAGAAACACAAAACAATAACAATAACAAAAACAGAAAGTGCTCTAAACACTTAACCACCTCACAATCCCCTCTTTATTACTACTCATGCATTCATTGAAAATAATTTTTAGTTTTCTTCAAAATGTATCAGAATAAAGTTTCAGTGGATATATCACAACTCATAACCAACCATTACATTCCTCCTCTTTTCTGTTTTGTTATAAATAATATTTTTATTATTTTTTGAGAATTTCACATACTATATTCTGATCATATTTACACCCCTTCCTTGGCTTTCAGATTCATCTCTGTATTGTTTTTAAATAGCTACCCAATTTTGAATTTTCTTCTTCTCTACCATCCCCATCAAATCTTAATTTCTGTAATTTCTGCAGTACTACTTTTCTTGGGAGTGGGTCCAGCTCCTAAAGTATTGTTGACCTACCAGGGAACATACTATTTTTTTAAAAAGAAAGAAAACACTTTACTTCACTCCACTGATAGCTAACAATTGCCACTAATATCTCAGCTAACAGTGGTTTTCCATACCCATTATGCAAGTCTCATACATGCTATCACAACCACTGTGACTTCATAAGCTCAATTGGCCTGTTGTATCTAGAAATCACCACTTTCTAGATGTCACATCTTGCTCTTACACTCTTCATGCAATGTTTTCCATGAAGATCTCAGAGCCTATAGTGGAAGGCTACAATATGCACATCCCACTTATGGCTGAGGAATCCACAGACACTTATTTGCTACATGCTATTCTTATTTGTTCATGTCTGTGTGCCTCCTGACATCTTCTTCAAGAAGAAACTTCTCTGATGAGAATTGAGAGAAATTTTCTATGAACATAGCATTAAATCATTATGAATCATTGTCATGCTATGTGCATTTAGCAGAATAACAGATTTGCATTGTCCAGTAGGACTTATGACCTATCTAGCCATAGCTTCTTGGTCATTTTAACATTACATGGTATGGTTTTCATCTCAAGAAGCAGGCCTCAGCTCAAGTAAGAAAGTGGTTGGTTATTCCTAAAACATTTGTACCATCATTGCACTAGTAGGCCTATCTTGTCAGGATTCCCATTATTAATAAGATTGAATAATATAGTTTGTGACCAAATTTAGAGATCAAGAGACAAAGGTTCAAGTCAATGAGACCCAAAGCAATGTTTTATAAATATCAAAAAGTGAAGCCAATGATAGGTTTTTTTTAAAGGCAAAATGCCAAAGTGTAATATTTTAACTGAACATTTAATTCAAACACAAATGTTTACTTATAATTCAGCATTCTTTCAGACAAGAGAATATCTTTTTTCATTTCAGATGTAAGAATATCAGGGGGATGAAGTCTGGATGTGACTACAACAAGAACAGGTGTTAGGTATATAACACCCTGTTTAATATGAAGCTGATACACATATCTTTTATAGGACCCCTAAAGCTGCTAAGGGAGTTCACCTTCACAAATACATTAATAAATTAAACATAGTAGGATTCAATATTATCACAAAGATAGTCAATATTACTACACCTCCTGCCTTTGCAATGCATCTAAAAATTCAGACTACACTGTCTAGCAAACAGCTCCATTGGTAAGCAGCGTTATCCAATCAAGAACTCAACAAGTTCTGTTTCACACAAGTCACAAGCCTGGAAATATACTGATAGTTCAGTGTAGTATTTAATGATAAGTAAAAATATGCACAGTTAATAGAAAATAAAAAGGTACAATTGGACATACAACATATGGAAGAATAAAAGAAGCCAAACATTGGAGAATTCAGCAACTCTAGAGGTTAAAAGAGAAGGGTGCTTGATGTACAAGCATTGAGAGCCTACTTTGTATGCTAGAGATGCTGGTAAAGAAGGAAAATGGGAAAGCATGACCACAGCAAGCAGCTAACCTCGGGCAAACACACACACGCTCAAACAAAAATTATGAATTTCTATAAAATAAACATTCTCTAAATAACTAAAGTAGCCATTTCTACTAAGACTAAATATTGCAATGCTTTATAGCTTTGACAAACCCCAAAATACTACGATCAGTAATGAAAAAATAAGATGCTGTACTTATATTTATATCTCCAAATTTTGAGGTGATATTTTATCATTTTGAATACTGCATTTCCAAATGTTAATACGACAATGATAAAAATTCCTGTGTATTTTATACTTTTCTATCAATATTATTACATTGTATAAATGACAATTTCTATTTCACTGAATGACGATATTCTCATATGTTGATCCCCTATTTAGAAACTTAGTTGACTTTCTCATTATTTTGAAGATGGGAAAATGGTTTCTTTTCCCAATTTGAATTGTGTGCTGGAAAAAAAAGGGGGGAAATTAGAGTTAATAAAATTACAAATATATATATATATATATATATATATAATCTTAAAATAAACTTTGTTTATGATGTGTCTAATATATAACTTGAACAAATGTGCACAGATCAAAGGGTTCCTGCTTTTAGCCTTCCTTCATTCCATAGAGGAAAAATAAAGCTACCTTTCAAAGTAGTATTGTGTATTTGTATAAAGATGTTGACATTTATTAGGACTTTCCTGTTTCCCAATTTCTCCCTTTAAATTTTCTGAGGAAAAAATTAAAATATAACTATTAAATGTATAATCTAGAATTAGCTAGTTCTGGTTTCTATACAAAACTAAAGAGTAAATGTTGACTCTCAAGAAAAGTATCCGACACCTGTAATTGAGTGGATTTATAAATGCTAACTAGTCAGAAGAATACAAATAATAAAGAATGAATACTTTATGTATGGTCTCTGGGTTCTTAAGTTTGTGTTCCATATATATATTTACAAATTGTATTATAAAATAATTTTGCCATGTTTGTGAGACTTGGAAGATTTACTTCTAAGATTTGTACTAATACTAATGAATTTTTAAGATCATAACTATCTAGAACATAGGTTCTAGAACTGAGTAAGATTCAAATTTCTTTTAGTTAGTCTTGTTTCAGGATCTCTGCAAAAATCCTGCTAAAATATATGGCAATGCTTAAAGCAAACAATGGAGCAACACCAGCCCCTATTGAAAGGCTAATTATGTATACTTTATTGATTTACTGAAATTCTACTGAATGATGTATTAGAGTCAGTTTTTAGAACTATGTACAAAGATGACTTTCACAGTTAATTAAAAAGACATTTCAGCTCATATTGATGAAGATATTTATAATGCCTACTGTGATAATCATTTATATAATACAGAATTAAAAAATATAAATTCGGGTTGGGGATTTAGCTCAGTGGTAGAGCACTTGCCTAGCAAGCACAAGGCCCTGGGTTCGGTCCTCACTTCCTGGAAAAAAAAATACACACACACACACACACACACACACACACATATATATATATAAATTCAATGTATATATATAAACTATATATATATATATATACATAAATTCAAGGAAAATTTTGGCAATCATGCTTGGATAGGCAGCAGGTCCTATAATGGAGAGGGGAGCATAGTTACTGACTTTTTTCTTACACTGGTTCTTATGTAAAGCTGTTTTGTTATGTTATACTTTATCCTTTTCATAACCCATAAGTGTTGCAGACATTTAAAATGAGTTTAAATGTCTGGTATTTTAATATTTTAAACTATGTCTAAAAACATCTTTTAACAAAAATCAAAGAAAAATTTTAAATGAAAATCAAAGGAAGACGGGAGAAAAAGGAAAAGGAAATACGTGTGTAAAATCAGAACTGATTAAGCCAGCACATTCTTCTCATTAACGACAGAGAAGACAATTTACTACTTGAAAGGGTTTCCTTTAGGGAGCTCTTGCATGAAACAAACGTGTTTAATTGGAATTACCAGGATCAATGAAAGGAGAGGTAACAGTTGCATCTTGACAGAACCAAGACTGCAGGGGTAGAGTTAAATTCCTTAGCTGTGAAACAGTGAAATGCTACAGTAGCAAGCCATTATGCCAAGTCTGTGTTGTACAGAAGCAATGAAATGGGAAATTGGTGCCAAGGAAAAGCTCAAAGGATTATTGCATGCACTGCATCTGGGCTTTGAAAACTCTATCATAGCACTCACGAAGGGTTTGGAGTGATATTCATTAGAATAAATGTTGACTTCAAGTTACAGTTTTAACTACTCTTCTAGTATGATGCAAAGAATTGGGATCAAGCTTCCAAATGTTCTAGGTTAGAAGGCTTAAAGCATCTTACATGGTACCTTCTGGAGTATCTCTTTTCCATTTCAAAAATGACAGAGAAGTTGGGGTCCAATATATTTGTTTAATTTTTTTTTGATATTGGACTTACAACTCTTCTTCCTTCTCTTTCTTCTTCCCAACACACCCATATACCTTTCATCTCAGTAATTGTTGTTGCATGCATGTATGTATATACATACATATTCCTAAATATAATCTGTTCTGTCTGTATAATCTTACTTGCATGTATATTTTCAGGGCTGCCTGTTTGCCACTGGGCCACCAATTGGTGTGATTTTCCCTGTGAAAGACAGTCTCTCCTGCTTCCAGCTTTCATCAATTGCCCATAGTCTTTGAATAGGGTTAGGGCCACATGGACTTATCCCCAACCAGTTTAGCATGTCTGTTAGTATCATCCTTGTTGAGTGCAAATTTGGGCAGTCATACTGGTTGGACATTATGGCATAGCTTCTGATGTTACTAGGTCACTTAATCTCACAGCCCTGATCCTCTGGCTCTTAACAATGTTTCCACCTCCTCTTCTTCAGTGTTCCTCAAATCTTACATATGGGATTGTTTTGCATATATATCCATTGGGATTGGACTCCACAATTCTGTCTTTTGATTGAGTTTGTTTTTCTGTAGTGGTCCCTGCCTGTTGAATGTTGTAAATGCATGATTGATTAAATTGTGAAAAGAAAGATGTTCAGCAGCCTCCCATGTATGCTAAGTATGAACTAGTCAAAATTTGAGCAAAAGTCTAAACTTAAGATTAGTTTATCTTCATCTGGGCATGGTAGCACATGACCTTAGTCCCAGCACTTGGGAGGCAGAGGCAGGTGGATCTATGTGAGTTCAAGCCTAGCCTGTTCTTCAAAGCAAGTTCCAGGACAGCCAAGAATAGACAAAGGAACTGTGTCTTGAACCCCCCTACTCTCTCCCACCCAGAAAAATTAGTTTTTCTTCAGTAGCAGTGTGTGTTCATGATATATGTGATTTTTTGTGTTTGTGCTCATCCACATGGATATGCATTTAAAAATGTGACATTAAATTTTAAAGGTAATTTAGGGATAGTCTAAATTTGAATGGGATTTGTATAAATACAAATGCAATTCAAAATAAAAAGCTTTAAATGTCCTTAAAAATGGTGGAAGTACCACACAGTTACTTATGATTTGTTGTTAGAAAACATGTGCTGTTGTTTCTTTGAGAACTTTATAAAACTATTTGAAGGCTAACTGTTTCTTCTCTTGGACTATCATATCCATTTGTGAGAAGACAGAAACTTAACTTGGGAGGGCTTTAAGTTGTGACATTAATTTTCGCTATAAAAGTGCTAAATGTTTTTATTCACTTGATATACAAATGCAGCTGAACATGGATCCTCAACCTATGACCAAATGAATTCAGGATTATTTTTTTTGGCATCAATGGTCCTTTATTACTTTAAGGTTGGTTAGTTGCAGTTACCTGGAGAACAACCACATATACAGTGAATTGTATTTACTTAGCCAGTAAAATTGTGACATTTCTTACCTTTTCAACCTATTGTTTGTAAGCCAGTAGCTTATACCTTTTTAGTAACAAAACCATTTCCTTCTCTGACCTTTGTGGGATTGTATGGGATTTTGCTCTGTGGAAAATTATACTTACCAAGTCTCCACCAGAGTATGTGTTCTGTAATTATCTTAAAAAATATAAAAAATCAATTTCTAATTTTCACACATTGCAAACATTGTGAATTATACAACCTTTAACTGTGACTTGTTTCCTTTAATTTTCAGAGTTGGTGTAGGAAGTAATATTAAAAATCTGTGTCTTTCATTTTAAAAACTCAAAATCTATAAAATTCTCAATTGTCCTCTTGAAAGTACATCATGTACCATTTTGAAAATAATTACTTATATTTATAAATCAGGAACTCTTGAGCATACATGTTTCTCAAGGTGCATGATATAGAAAAAAGAGGCAGCCACAGCTGTCATATTTCAGTTCTGTTCTCACATTTATTCAGAATGGCCAGAGCTGCTCAGAAGCTGTTTGTAGTTCCACATTGCTTAACTCTACATAGATGGCTGTGGGATTGCAACTGTGTTTATCCTTTGGGGTATGAGCTATATGCCAGCCATTGTCCTTGAGAATGTTTAGCAAAACACAATGGAAGAGAATATATGAAATTTGGAAACGAGTGATGATTACAATGGATCTTTTGTGTTCAGCTTCCTTTAGAGAATAACTGTATTAAAATGACCAGAGAATGTTTAAAATCATTATATATAGTTCATCAGATTCCATCTGAATATATTTCAGCTATTTATATGAAGAAATCCTGTGGTAGTAGTTATCAAATTAGAAACAGCAAGATTTAAACACACTGATGTTTCCCTTGTGTAATTCTCCTTAAATTATTTTAAAATTTTTTACTGTGTTTCTAATTCCTTTAATGTTTCTGTACTAGAAATTGAAAATCCCAGTATGATACAAAAATAATTGTATATTTCTCTTATACATTTAAAATGAATCTTACAAAATAGCAAGAATAAAACTGGAAGCACAAATGCATCATGACAAATTATGACTTATTTGAATGTATAACTACATATAAAACAATTATAGATTTATGAGTCTATTATAGTAATGAGTTCACTAACAATTTTTTGCAATATAACCATGTGACTTGAACAATTTTATTCAGAACATGGCACTCAAAATAACATAAAAATCATCAGCTTATAGAAAGTTTCTTCAACTCCATTAACATACAATATCAGTTTTATGAGCTATATAAAAATGTCACACATTTCTTTGTTTGTTTAAACAAGGTTTCTCTGTGTAGCTCTGGCTGTTTTGGAACTGACTCTATAGACCAGGCTGGCCTCAAGATCACAGAGAATCGCCTGCCTCTGCCTCCTAAGTGCTGAGATTAAAGGCATGTGCCACCACTGCCCAGCCTCTTATTCTTTCTCTAAAATATATGAACAATGATAATTTATGAAAACTCAGTATATTGATTTACTTCTAAATGTTTCCTCATTTTCCCACCAACCACTTGTGCCCCAAACAGATCATCAGGAATTGCCAAAGTAAAATCTGAACTTGTTGATACTAATTTAATATAGTTATCTTTCAATGCCCTGAAACAAAATGTCTGAAAAGAAATAATTTAAAAAGAGGAAAAATTTATTTGGGCTCAGACTTTCACAGGTTTCAGAGCAAGGCTGGATGTGTCCATGGCTGTGGGCCTAAGGTGAGGCCAGTGATAGAGAGACAGAGACAGAGAGACAGAGACAGAGAGAGAGAGAGACTGAGAAAGACAGAGTGAGACAGCGAGACAGAGAGCACATTTCTACCCACCTCTCCTAGTTTTACAGTGTATTTAAGCCCTTAGTCCATTTTAGGTTTAATTTCCTCAAAGCTGAGAGACAGAAGTCCCATTTTTTTTTCCTTGTGCATCCAGAAATTCTAATATGAAAATTTTTCACATAGTGTCTTCTTAACACCTCTATCAAATATCATTTTAAGGCCTGGTGACCCACAAGTGTCCGTAATAACAGCTCCCGGGATCTGATGCCTCTGGTCTCTATGGGCACCTACAATTACATGCATACTCCAAAACACAAACCCATACATATATAGAATATTAAAAAATAATAAAACATGTCTTGTTAAAATCAATATGGTGTAGGTATAGAAGTTCATTTCTAGGCATTCTGTTTTGCTCTGTAGGTCTCTGTGCACACTCTTGTGTCAATATTTGTCATTTTTAATTTCATTATTGCTTATTTAATAAAATATCCTTCTTCTATGTATCCAGTACAGCTGAGAACCTCTGAGCTCATGTCATCCTCCTGCCTGAATGCCAGACTGTGGCCATAAAGCAATATGATGATTATTTGGGGTTTTCTATACTTTCCTACTAATTTTTGGATTGTTTTTATAATTATTTTATTATTAATTTTCAATAGAGAATATCTTTTTCTTTCAGTATATTCTGATCACTGTTTCCCCTTGTCTATCTTCTCCCAGATCCTCTGCCCCATCCAGTTCTCTTCTTTCATTCTTTAGAAAAGAAAGAGGCAAACAAAACAAATAAACCAGAACAAAAACAGAAACATCAAAAAACATACAAACAGACTCAAACATAAGAACATGAAAACACAAGTCAGAAAACATAAAATTCAAACAAAAGAGCAGCAAGACAAAAAAAAATACCCAAACAAAGCAATATAAGACAGAACAACCCTCGGGAGGCAGAGGCAGGCGGATCTCTGTGAGTTCGAGGCCAGCCTGGGCTACCAAGTGAGCTCCAGGAAAGGCGCAAAGCTACACAGAGAAACCCTGTCTCAAAAAAACAAAACAAAACAAAACAACAACAACAAAAAAAGACAGAACATCTACACAAAACTCAACTGGTTCATTTTGTGTTGGCAGCTATTGCTGGACATTGGACCAACAAGTGTGGTAACATACCCAATGAGATTCCATTGGAGAAAACTAATTTTTTTCTTTGCAAATGGATGTCATTTGCAGACAGCTTCTTGTTAGTAGTGGGATTGTTTTTATAATTTTTAATGAATAATATTGGTATATTTCCATGATGGAGACTGAACCTGGAAACTACTTAGGGTAATGTGAACATTTTGACAGTGCAAATTCATTCAAACTTTGGATGTATGATTTTGTGTTCTGTTACATTATTTTCAGTCAGTATTTTGTAATATTTTTGCAAACAGTTTCCACATACTTACTAATATTGGTTTCTGTATGTTTTAATATATTTGTTAATTGTTGGAGAATTTTATAAATTAAAAAAAAAACATATACTGACCATACTCACCCCCTCTCCTTTGATTAACTCCTCCCAAGTCAACGTCTACTCATCTTAACTTCATAACCTCTTATTTGTTTTATAACATGAAGAATCCTGTTTGCACTGCTCATGCAGTCATGGGTGTGGGGACATTCCCGGAGTTGTTGACTTACAAGAGAGGACACCCTTCGTGGAAACTGATTCTCTGTACCATAAACCGTTGACAGCTAAGCAGCAAGGGTTGGTACTCATTGGCCCTGATCCCTCCATGTTGACTGGCCTGATACGGGCAGGTATTGTACATATTCTTAAACTTTTTTAATTATCTTATTGTTTTAATAAGTTATGTTACTTCCCTGATTTCTGTTTCAGATAATTTACTATTAGCACAGAACAAATCCAGTGACCTTATGTGGTGGTTTGAATAAGAATGGCCTCCATAGGCTCATATATTTGAGTACTTAGTTGCCAAGGAGTGACACTATAAGAGAATCAGGAGGATTAGGTTTGGCATTTTTTTTTTGAGGAAATGTGTCACTGGGAGTAGACTTTGAGGTTTCAAAAGCTCAGTGTCTCTCTCTTTGCCTGTGGATCAGGACATAGTTCTCAGCTGAAACCCCAATGCCTACCTGAATGCTGCCATGCTCCCCACCAAGATGATAATGGACTACCCTCTGAGACTTTAAGCAAGTTCTCAATTAAATGCTTTCTCTTATAATAGTTGCCTTGGTCATAGTGTCTCTTCACAGCAATAGAATAGTGACCAAGACACCGTCTTATATTAATTTTGTAATAGGCAACTATGCTAAATTATCTGCTAATTTCAGTAGTTTTGTTTGGCGGTAAGATGTTGGTTTTCTTTATCTACACTCATTTCTTTGGGAAACTATGACAATTTGACCTCTGTTCTCCACTTTGGGTGCATTCTTGCCCTCCCTTACAGGACTACACTGGCTGGAGCTTTGAAGTGATGTTGAAAGAGAGTGCTGAAGTACTGATAAAATTCATTGATTCATTTTCATCTTCAAAACATGCCAGTTGATTTGTCTGTTCCTTAAGAGATTCTCAGATTTGAAGAAATTTCATTAGAAATATTTTCATACAATAAATTGTCACAGAGCAGTGTTTCAAACACAAATGCATGTTAAATAATATAGTTGTAAAGGCATAAAAAACTGGGAAGTAGTGGGAACTTTTAGAAGTCAAATCCGGAAATGAATCTAAAGGATACAGAAAGTGTGGAAAAGAAAGTGAAGATTTTTTTAAATAAATTTATTTATTAAATTGCAGCTGCAGTTTCTCCTCCCTCTTCTCCTCCCAGTCCCTGCTCCAACCCCCACTCTGCTCCCCATATCCACTGCCCTTCCATTTCTATTCAGAAGAGAGCAGGCTTCCCATGGATATCAACAAAACATGACATATCAAGTTGTAGTAAGAGTACAAAATTCCCCATGTATTAAGGCTGAGCAAGGCAATGCTTTATGAAGAATAGAGTCCCAAAAGCCAGCAAAAAAGTCAGAGACAGTTCCTGCTTCCACTGTTTGGAGTCCCACAAGACAAGCAAGTTACACAACTGTAACATATATGCAGAGTGCCTAGGTCAGTCCAATGTAGGCTCCCTGGTTGTCAGCTCAGTCTCTGTGAGCACCTATTGTTAGAATTCCTAGCCACTCCCCCAGCTACATGACTGCATGTGCACTGTCCAGTAGCCAAACAAGATGCTTAGTCATCTCAGGGCCTTACATCCTACATAACCTGTGTGCTGAGTGATGATGTAATTTGCATGCAGCGTGATCACATAATCTATAAGCATGTGTTGTGTAGCTACATAAGCCCATATGCGCATGTGTGGGTGGAACCTATAAAAGCAGGTCCCATTGATCTCTCTTCCCTTTTTCCTCACGATCATTCCCATAGGCCTAAGCACATTCCTTCTGTTACCTTCCCTTAATAAACTGTTATGGTGGATTTTGTTGTACCTCGTAGCTTTTCTCACATGGTAAACAGCACTGCTTAATGAATAACATTGCACCACTTGATAAATAACATTGGTGCCGAGACAAAGCAGGCCCTCCCTGTGCTTTGTTCCTGGGACCATGTACTTAGGTTTTGTTCTGTCTACAACTACCCACTTTTCCATTTACCTGGCCGCCAGACTATTTCACACAAGACCAACTGCTTCAATTGGTGAGTTTTCCCTTTCCAGCAAGAGTAAACAGTCCCCTGGACCCTTAGGAATGACTGTAGATTACCTCGCATCCTTCTGGTGTCCTCAAGATTGGGGAAACCCTTGTCCATGGCCTTCATCAGCTATGGTTAGCCCACATTGCAGGCTTCCATCTCTAGCCATTTCCCATAACTCTGGTCTGAGATATCTTTCTCACTGTCAGACCCCCCACCCTCAGGCTGCGTTCTCAGACTGTGTATGCCCTGCCCTCATTTTCTGGCTTGACAAAGCATTGAATGACTTGTGCCAACTGCCAATCCTTACTTGACCTCAGGGACACCTGAGATTGTAGTCTTGGATCACATTGTTTTTTGTTTTTGGTTTTGTTTGTTTGTTTGTTTGTTTTTATTTTTTTTCTCTCTGCCAAGAATATGGGAAATAAAGCTTCCAACCCTATTAGTCCTACATCTTCCCAGGGATGTCTTCTGGAAACTCTTAAGTCTCTCAGCTTACTGCCTTACTTAAAGACCTCTAAGCTTGTCCAAGTTTGCACTAAGAAATGACCTAAATATCCCTTAGATGACAATAAAAATGCCCACCTTATGGTTTGTTGGACTCCGATATTCTACGGGAATTATCTAACTTTTGCCAGTGAACAGACAAATGGAAAGAGTTGCCTTATTCCAAGCTTTATTTTTTTAACCTAAGCTCCAAACCCTCACTTCTTGATTCCTTCTCTCCTGCCCATGTGCTCCTGGCTGTGCAACCTGAATGTGAGGAATCTCTGACTACTGCTCTGAAACCTGCCAATGAACCTTTGCCTATGATGTCCTATTCCCACTCCTCAGGTGTCTGCTCCTTCAGTTTTTCCTCTAGCCCCCTTCTCCTTTCCATTATTGGGCCACTTCAGCCGTCCGACTCTGGCTCCAACCTTTCCCCCTCCTATCACTCATTCTTGGGTTGCTAAGGGATCCAACTCTAGCCATACTAACCTGTCAAAAAGGTGTGGACCGTGGCAGTACTGTCTAGGGCAGCTGCAAAGACAGATGAGTGTCAGGGTCAGTCCAGGTGAAAGCAAAGATATTTTGAGACATAGGGCTGAGAGGAATAAAAAAAAAATGCATCCTTGAGATTGAGGACTGAATAGGTCCCTGAAGGGATAGTTGAGAGAAGAGTATAAAGATTAGGTACTACTGGATGGAGGGGAGTCACTGCAGAATTAACAAGCTGGAGATCTTGAACCAGGCGGTAGGTTCTATTAGACTTTTTAACTGCAAGTATGGAAGTATTAAAAGGTAAAGAGGTTGGGTGGAGCAGCTTTTTTCTGAGAAGGTCAGAAATGTTAGGCTTAATTCCTCTAAGGCTCTGGAGTGAGGGAGGATACTGAGCTTGGGTAATGTACCTGGTAGGGTCCTACAACTGGATAATAATAAGTTGATGGTGCCTAGCAATAGAAGTGTTCTGGGTTTTCCAGACTTTGGGGTCCACCTGAGAGGCTGGCAAGAGAAGTGAAATGTTAGAGCTAGTAGGCTGAGTGACTAGGAGGAGAAGGAGAAGAGTTACGGATGAGTCTGGAGTGAGGCAAATGGGGGGAGCAAATGAAATAAAAGCTCTTACCTTAGCTAGAAAATCTTTTCCCATTAGGAGTACAGAGCAGTTTGGCACAACTAAAAGCATGTGGGTGAGAGGGATACTCCTGAAACTTAATTGAGTGGTGGTCTGGTGAAGTAGATAAGGCTGTCCCTCTACCCCAACAATAGGAAGAAGAGAAGGACAGATGAGACCCCCAAACTGACCATTCCTTACCTCAACCATGTGACAACCCCACCCACCCCCAATTCACAATGGGGATCAGGTCCTTCTTTCCCCTCCAGGCCAGTGCTCCCCACCCCTTTCTCCTAAATGGCAGAGACCCTTCAAGGTAATTCTTGTGACCCCCACAGCTGCTAAGCTCGAGGGCTTTCCCTACTGGATTCATGTGTCTCACCTGAAGCCTTTTATCTCACCCTCACCCCAGGAGAATTCCTCCTCATACACAGTGACACAGAAAGGCCTACTCTCTCAAGTTCTAGAGGACACCAGGATTCACTGCCTTGTCACCAATTCCAGAAGAATGAGGTTTCAGCCCACACGTTTTTCCTTCCTGGTTCCCTCTCCTGTCTCTACTGACCATATTCTGCTTCATCAGTTTCCCTTTGTGTCTGTAATATATTATTCAAACTTCTAATTAACTACTCAGCTAATTGTTACGTAGAGCCAGAGGCCAAGGACCATCAAGTATACCCAGGGGGTAAAGAACAGTAACAGTCCAGAGGTATTTATACTCCCAGACTCAAAAGAGTCTGGACTCTGCAAAAAACAGACTTTAATGTAACAATCTGTCACTATTAAATGCCCTCAGCAATTGATCATCTGTGTCTCCTGGATGCTATACTAATAAAGAAAAAAGGTGCCTTGATGTTTATCTCAGAAAAGGATTATTTCAGGTGAAAATTAAAAGCATGTTACAGTTCCCTCGTCTCTCTCACACACACACAGACACACACACTAACCAATAAAATTCTGATATCAGATTACTAAACATTATAATATAACATTATAATATCATGGCTACCAGCTCAAGATTTTAAATTCTGAGCTCCAGAGCCAGCTTGAATCCACCTGGACAGGTCAGATCAACTTCAGATAAGTATAATTCAAACTTTGCTGGTTCTGGGACCCACCCTCCCTCCCTCCTAGGACCCCTCAGGGGATCTCCACAACTTAATTTTTTTTCTAAACTCCCTCTTCTGCCTCACCAGCACCTTGTCATACCCAAAAGTCACAGAGCCTGAAGCAGCAGAAGGCGATGGGTGAGTCCCAAAATATCAGAGGACATTCTACTACCTCAAGACATCCAGTTACCCCAAAAGCCCCCTTCCCTACCCTCAAAAGTTAATCAACATCCACTAAGCCAGCTGGAAGCAGTTTTAGGAGACACAGGGTGCCCTTTCCCATTCATCTGACATTTTTATAATAAACAAAGAGCCTGGAATGTTAAAATTCCTAGCTACTCACCCTACATGACCACAAATGCACTGTCATCCCAGAGCCTTACGTCCTATGTAATCTGTGTGCAGTATGATCATGTAATCTATGCGCATGCATGGCTTAACTACATAAGCCCATATGCATGGGTGCAGACAGAACCTATAAAAGTGGATCCCACGTATCCCTCTGCCCTTTTTCCTGCACGGTCATTCCATAGGCCTATGCACACCCCTTCTGTTCCCTTTCCTTAATAAACTCTTATAGTGGGTTTTGTTGTACCTTGTGGTTTTTCTCACACAGTAAACAGTACCACTTAATGAGTAACATTGTACTGCTTAATAAATAACACCTATGACCCCAGGTTAGTTGACTCTGTGAATTTTCATGTGGTGTCATTAACCCCACACAATCCTTTCTTCCTCTCTACTACAGGATTCCATGAACTCTGCCTAATGTTTGATTGTGGGTCTGCATCTGTTTCCATCAGTTGGTAGATAAAGCATCTCTGATGACAATTGGGCCATGGACCAATCTGGTCATAAAAGATGACCAGTTCAAGCCCCATATCCACTAATGGGAGGAATCTTAGCTTGGGTCATCACTGCAGATCCCTGGAACATTCCCTTGCACCAGATTTTTACCTTACTCTGAAATGTACACCCCCATTCTAGTAGCATCAGTACTCTCCACCTATGTCCCTCCCAACCTGATTTTTCATGACCTATCCCCACCTGTCCTTAGTAAACTCAAGAAATTTTTATTTCCTCTTCTCAGGGAGATCCAGATATCCCCCCATAAATTCTCCTTGTTATGTAGTCTCTCTGGGACAGTGGATTGTGGCATCCTTTTTTTTCCAGCTAATATCTACTTATGAGTGAATATATACCATGTTTGTCTTTCTCCATCTGGGTTACCTCATGCAGAATGATATTTTCTAGTTCCATACATTTGCCCTCAAATTTCCTGGTGTTCTCATTTTTAACAGCTGACCTATACTCCATTGTGTAAATGTACAACATTTTCTTTATTTATTTCTTAGTTGAGGGACATCTAAGTTGTCTCAAGGTTATAGCTACTACAAATAATGCTGCTATAAACATAGTTGAGCAAGTATCCTTGTGATATGATCAGCCTCCTTTTGTTATATACCCAAGAGTGGTATAGCCAGGATTTGTGTTACATTGATTCCCTGATTTTTGAGAAAACACCACACTGACTTCCAAAGTAGCTGTATAAGTTTGCACTCCCACCAACAATGGAGGAGTTTTCCCCTTGTTCCACCTCTCCAGCATGAACTGTCACTTGTGTTTTTAATTTTATCTATTTTGACAAGTGTAAAATGGATTCTCAGAATTCTTTCGATTTTTATTTCACTGATGGATAAGGTTGTTGGACATATCCTTAAGTGATTCTTGGCCATTTGAGATTCTTATGCTGAGAATTACCTGTTTAGATCTGTACCTCATTTTTAAAATTGGATTATTTTGTTTGTTGACATCAAGTTTCTTGAGTTCTTTATATATTTTGGAAATCATCCCTCTGTCAAGTGTGGGTTTGGTGGAGATCTTCCCATTCTGTATACTGCTGTTTTGTCCTATTGACAGTGCTCTTTGCCTTACAGAAACTTTTCAATTTCATGAGGTCCCATTTATTAATTGTCAATCATAGAGTCTGTACTAGTGGTGTTCTGTTCAGGAACCTGTCTCCTGTAAGAATTTTTATAGTGATATTTTATGTGTACTGAAATGTGATTTGTATGTCAATAAATAAAGTTGCCCGGGGGGTCAGAGCTATTAGCAAAGCCATAGCGAAAGCTGGGCGGTGGTGGTGCATGCCTTTAATCCCAGCACTTGGTAGGCAGAGCTAGGTAGATCTCTGTGTGTTCAAGGATGCAGCCAGTGTTGGAGACACATGCCTTTAATCTCAATACCAACCATAGAAGACCTGGAGGTTTCTATAGATGGGCAGTGAAGAGGAGGACATGTGGTTGGGTTTACAACCAATGAGAAGGTAGAACAGAAAGTCTTTATAAAGACAAACACACAGGAAGTAGTTCTTTTTCAGAGAGGTCTCTTTGCAGAGAGGTACAGCAGCAGTGGCAGGAAGGGTAAGGTTTTTAATCTCAGCTCTTATCTATCGCTCTGACCTCTTGGCTTTCTTCTCTGAATCGGCTCTGTGTTTCTTATTTAATAAGATGGTTGGTTACATCTACAATTGGCGCCCAATGTGGGGCAAAACCATTAAAAATCAGGCAGGTCTGGTTTCCCATCTGGGCGGCCCAGCTCCCTACTTCAGGCCCAGGTCGGCTTGGTCTCAGGCCGGACTGACCGTAACCCCAAGCGGTTAGCTGCAGCTGGAGCTACTTGCTTAAAGACGGTGCAACAAGCAACTCAGGCCTGCCCTGCTGAACAGGGCCCCTGCCTGTAAAGCCAATGCACATGGTCAGAGCTTAAGGAAGCTGAGCCCAGGCTTGACTCGGCTCAAGTGGGAACACATGGCTGGATTTAAGCTTTTAGCCAGAATTTGTGGCTAGCTTTCTTGCTCTCTCTCTCTCTCTCTCTCTCTCTCTCTCTCTCTCTCTCTCTCTCTTTCTCTCTCTCTCTCTCTCTCTGTGGATTCAAACCTCGGACACTAGGTGGCTGTTTTGAAATTCCCTCGGATTTCTACTGTTCTACGCAGACTTGGTAAGTCAATTAACATATCAGATATTTTAAAGGAAACTATTTAAAAGAGAAATTTTTTTCCATATTAAAAAAAATGGGTTTTGTGTGTACATTGGAAGAAAACTGGGCTTTGTTTGAAATTTTAGGCAGGCTGACAATGGAACAACTATATGAGAAGACTAATGTTGATCTAATTATGCACTTTATTACTTTTCTTATCCTCATTCTACCATTTAAAAAGATAGTCAATTTAAGTACCAGGATAAAAGTTTTAGAAAAACCTGTTAAACCTGTTAAAATGAATTATAGAGAAATTCAAATTCAGACAGAAGAAATTAACAGTGAAGTTGTTTCAAGATTGGATCATAAGGTTACAGAAAGAAAACCTGTTTTCACACAGTCACACTTAATTTATCCGGTAGCCATACAGCAGCTACCTGGTGAAGAGAATGGACAAAATATTTGGATTCCAGTTGAAATGTTAGACTTACAAAGATTTAAGGAGGCAATAGTTTCTTATGGCATGCATTCCCCATATGTAAAGCAAATGTTAAACTCCTGGTCAACATATAATAGGATTCTACCACAGGAATGGCCGGAGCTGGCACAGGCTGTTCAAGATCCAGGACTAAATCTCCAGTGACAAATTGGTTCAAGGAGGAGGCTAAAAATATAGAAAAACAACGGAGGGATAAAGGAACACAAGTCTGCCAGGATCAGCTTATTGGAGAAGGCCAATATGCTTCAGTACAAACACAATGTTTATATGATGTCCAAACCCTAATTCTTTGTTGAACGGCAGCCTTGAATGCATGGGACAGAGTTGAGGAACCAGGAAAAAAAAACTGAGTCATTTACAAAGATTATACAGGGCCCAAAAGAATCTTTCACAGATTTCTTACAAAGATTGACTTCAGCAGTACAGAGAATGGTCCTGAATTGAGAGGCTAGTCAGATAATAATCAAATCTCTGGCCTTTGAGAACATGAATGTAGCATGCAAAAGAATAATCAGGCCCTTAAAGGCAAGATCTGCACCCTTGGAAGATTGGATTAGAGACACGTTTAATGTTGAGGCTCAAGACCAAGATGATATGTGGGTAGGAGAAGCAATTTCAAAAAGTTTGAGGAATGCTAGATGTTTTGGATGTGGAAAGCAAAGACATTTGTAAAGGGACTGTAAACAGGTTATTCCTAGAAACAATGTTTCTTCAAGGAACAATGGCAACAGAACGTCCCTTCCTTCTGGAGTATGCAGAAGGTGTGGTAAGGGAAAACACTGGACCAATGAATGTAGGTCAACAAGGGACAGGCAAGGTAATCCTTTGCCTCAGTCGTCGGGAAACTCCCAGAGGTGCCTCAGGCAGGACCCCACAGCAAATCCATTTCAAACCTTTCCTGCAGTCATAAAGGAAACACCTACTCAGAGCAATTAAATAACCAAATGCCTATTGGAATAAATCATGCTGGTCAGGATGATGAAACAGAGAGAATAGAAAATTCAAGAAAAAACATAAAGAAATTTTTTTGGCAAACTTTTATAAATGAACAGAGACCAAAATTAACAATAAAAATAAATGGTGTTTTGTTGTCTGGTCTGGTAGACAAAGGTGCAGACGTTACCATAATTGCACCAGAATTTTGGCATCCAACTTGGCCTTTTCAGGAGGTAAATGTTCAACTGTTAGGAATTGGGACATTATCTCAAGTGAAACAGAGTTCAAGGTGGCTCGAATGTATAGGTCCAGAAGGACAGAGAGCAAAATTAAAACCATATGTGGCTAACATAGCTATGAACCTGTGGGGTCGAGACTTGTTGCAACAATGGAATACACAGATTAACATCCCTCCAATCTCAGAAATAAATCATAAACTAGCACATGTTTCTGAGAGAAATATTAGAAGGCATTATTCTGAGTGGTCACCAGCCATCCATATTGTACAAGAACAGGGCACAAGAACTGATGATCTTCCAAAGACAGCAACAGCTCTACCATTAAAATGGTTAACAGACAAGCCTGTATGGGTTCAGCAATGGCCTTTAACAACAGAGAAACTCCAGACTTTAGAAGAGCTGGTAGAAGAGCAGTTAAATGCTCAGCATATTGAAGAATCAACCAGCCCTTGGAATTCTCATGTATTTGTTATTAAAAAGAAATCTTTTAAATGGAGAATGGTAACAGACCTTAGAGCAAATTAACAAAGTAATTCAGCCAGTGGGCTCTCTACAGTCTGGATTTCCTTTGCCTACTCTGTTACCAAAAAGATGGCCATTCATAGTTAATGATTTAAAAGACTATTTCTTTTCAATACCCTTACAAGAAAAAGACAGAGAAAGATTTGCTTTCACAGTGCCTACTTATAAAAATTCTCAACCAGTTAAAAGATTTCAATGGAGGGTCCTACCACAGGGAATGTTGAATAGTCCAACGCTGTGCCAATATTTTGTACAACAGTCATTGGAAGTGATATGTAAAAAATTTCCTAAATCTATAATTTATCATTATATGGATGATATTTTACTAGCTGACTCAATTGCAGATACTTTAGAAAGAGTGTTTGAAGAAGTAAAGAAAATTTTGCCTTGCTGGGGATTGTTCCTGAAATGATACAAAGAGGAGATTCTATTAATTATTTAAGATATAAAATAGAACTACAAATAATTAGACCCCCAAAAGGTGCAAATTAGGAGAGAGAGACTACAGACTCTTAATGATTTTCAAAGATTATTTGGAGACATTTCTCATCTACGAACTATTGTTGGGGTAAAAAATGATGAACTGAATAATTTGTTCAAAACCTTAGAAAGTGACAAGGACTTAAATAGTCCAAGGGAATTATCACCTGAAGCTGAGAAA
>CABHPQ010153933.1:9734-30013 GCA_902168405.1 Peromyscus aztecus
CACACACACACACACACACACACACACACACACACACACACACACACTTAATGGTGTATGTGTGTATCCCAGACACTATGATGTGCATGTGAGGTGAGGACACCTTCATGGATTTGGGTCTCACCTATGTTTATGTGGAATCCAAAGATTGCACCCAGGTCTTCAGGCTTGAGTGGTAGGCACCTTTATCTTCTGAGCCATCTCATTGGACCTTCATTATATTTAGTGCTAAATAAACTTATAAAACTATAGAGGATATATCACAGTTTTAAGTGCTACACATACTTATGTGTACTCTGACACTCAGAGAAAGAAGATAAGTGCTAGGCTTGACAAATGTATCGTTTTAAGTTGAGTGAATGAATGCGTCAAGTCTGTTTTTATTTTAGTTACCTGAAAAATAGAACACTACACCTAGCACATGGAAATAATAGCTGTCATCTAGTGTTTGTCATTAGGCATGGTTAGAATTCCTAGCCACTCCCTCAGCTACATGACTGCACATGCACTGTCCAGTAGCCAGGCCTTACGTCCTATTTAATCCGTGTGCTAGGCCATATACGTATGTGGGTGGGTGGGGGGATACCTATAAAAGCGGGTTCCACCTATTCCTTCTCTCTCTTCCTGCACAGTCATTCCATAGGCCTATACACACCCTTTCTATTCCCTCCCTTTAATAAACTCTTACAGTGAGTTTTGTTGTGCCTTGTGGCTTCTCTTGCACAGTAAACAGTGCCGCTTAATAAATAAAATTGTGCCGTTTAATAAATAACATTGTGCCACTTAATAATAAATAACAGGTATCACACAGTCTATTTCTAAACTTATTTCATTTAGTATTTATTAATATTAATATTTCTGTTTGCTATATGCTGTAATTATGTCCATTGTGTTGACGAAGGAATGGACCCTCTAAAGACTAAAGTACTTGTTGAGACTTACACAGCTCCAAGTGGCGCAGCTAAGACTCGAATCTAAGTGGTCTCATTTCAGTAATTTTTGCTTTAAATCTGTGTTTTTGTAGTCTGTTTCTCAAATGCAGTTACTGAACCAAATTTAAAATGGCATCTGAGAACACATATACTCCAGATAGAAGAAAAAACATTCCAGTAAACTACAAGTCTGCTCAAGAGAGTTTGAAATTACATCATACCTATGAAACAGTAATTGAAAATTAAAACTTAATTAAAATGCAAATGGACAGTTAGAAGCTAGTGTTTGGCTGGAACCTCCAGCTCACTCCTGCTTGATCTGGAAAGCAACCCTCCCTCCCCAAAACCCACCCTCTCAGAGAGTCTCCAACACAGAAAAGGCGCTAAAAATCCCAGTTCTGCACTCTTGGCGACTACTGCAGCTCCTCCCCTGACGCTGCCAGCAGACCAAGTCCCCACCTAAAGTGCTCAGCTTTTGACCAGACTTGGGCACAAACCCAACTTGTGGAGGACCTGTCAAAGCACATAGGTGCCCTGCTTTAGTTTGGGTGCGTGACTTCTGCCTCCATCTGTGGGGGATGGAGAATTCACGTGGGAGTTGCTTTGCTCAAATATACCTGTTCTTTTACTTTTTCAATAGGCATGATCTGGCTTGCTGCATTGGCGGAAAAACCTATTATTGGGGTACAGAAAAACCTATTGTCTAGATCTATTTTCTTATGACATTCTTTTATCTCTACATGGAGGAATTAAAAAATAAGAAATATAGATAATAAAATCAAAGCTTCTAAGACACACCTAGGAAGAATCTAGAAATAGAGGAGAGAGAAAATAGATGGAAGGAAGCAGAGCAAGTGAAAAAGACTCGCCTTAAAATATGTCTTGATGAAATTACATTACACCAAGGATAACACACTAAATCTGTTATAGAAGTTGATTAAAAAATAAGTTTATTATCTACAACTCACAAGAATCAAGTTAAAAAAAAGTTAAAAAATGTTGGATGATAGAAAAATCACAGCAGTGTTTCAGAGTTCTAAGGAAAATTCTATTAAATTTATTTTATATTTTGAAATAACATACTGTGATATTGTTTGTTTGTTTTGGTTAAACAGTTGTCTTTTAGTGCACATGGAGACCATGCAACCATAATCACCATCAGAGTTAGACACAGAATAGTTCCATTAGACCCCAAGTTGTCTGTCTCATCATAGTCCTTTTCTACGCCTATTCCTACTCCTAGGTAACTAACAGCTCTATCTCTGTCTTTTGAGGAGGTTGTTTGTTGAAAGCAGCTTCTTTAACTCAGGACAGTATCTGTGGAATTCATCTACATGAAAGTATTCAATAGTTCATTTTAATTGCTAAATAGTATCCCATGGTAGCAGCATTCACCATCTGAAGGACACAGGGCTATTTCTAGGTTTGGACAATTATGAAGAGAGATGCTACAAACACTCATGTACTAGGTTTTATGCTAACATCAATTCTCCAGGGTAAATATTTGGGAATGGAATTGTTGGATTATATGGTAAATGTACGTTTGATTTTTATAAGAAACTGTCAAACTGTTTTCCAAACTGGCTGTTAATATTTTATCCGAGAATTGTTTTATCTTTATATCCTTGCCACAACTTAGTACTTATCGTACCTTTAATAGGTGCACAGAGGTTTCTCTGCAAAGTTAACAATTTATATTTCTCCAATAGCCAAGAATACTGAACATATTTAAAGTGCTTATTTATCACCTGTGATGCAGTATCTGTTTGACACACTCATTTAAAAAACAAACAAACAAACAAAAACAAGTGACTAAGGTTTTATTTTTGAGTTGTAAGAATTGTTTAGTTTTGGATGTAAGTCCTTTATCAAACCTGTTTTACCAATATTGTTTCCTAGTATGCTTTTTTTACTTTAAAAAGAAATTGTAAGTGTGTGTGTGTGTGTGTGTGTGTGCACATGCGTGCATTGGCATGTGTGCCATTGAACACATGTCAAGGGAGGTCAGATGACAACTTTGTGGGGTCAGTTCTCTCCTTCCAACTTCATTTGGGTTCCAGTATTTTAATTATTTATTTTATGTGTGTGGGTGTTTTTGTTTGCACACTAGAACAGGGTATTGGATCCTATGGGACTACAGTTATAAATGGTCGTGAATTGCCATTTTCTATTAGGTATTATATTACTTTATGTAGTTACATTGAGATTCCCCAGCCTCTGCCTCCTATATGCTGGGACTAAAGGTGTGCACCACGACACCTGGCTCAAAATTCATTTTAAAAGGAGGAAAAAAACTGAAAGCTACATCACTTTAATAGCAGACTAGGGGTATGTGAGCATGTCAGTAGGGAAAAAAAAGAGAAAACTTTCTGTTTTATTTATGGTTTTAAAAAATAGTTAGAATTAAAAGAAAACTGTCTTAAAACTTTTCCTAAATATTTACTGTATCAATAAAACTTTTGTAGTCATTTAAATATCAATATTTTTCTTGGGATTTTTGCCAGTAATGTGACAGAAAGTCATTAAGTTGGGGTACAGTATAACTGCATTAGCTTTTTTCTTCTCTCGTCTGTTTTAGAATGTCCACTCTGACAAATGTGGAAAAGGAGCCAGTGAAGATAGATTTCAATCATTCAGTGAAAAACTGAGTTCCACTTGTCATGGTTGGTAGCTTTAATTGTCAACTTGACACAATCTAGAGTTGCCAGGGAAAAAGTCTCAAAGAGAGATTGTTTACAATGGTGATATCAAAAGTTGTTAGACAAGAATACAACGAAGACAGATTGGTTAAAAAAAAAAGAACAGAGTAAGCTGAAATAATAAAATGTGCTTTACAAAGAAATGGATTTGGTGTGAAAAGGTTTTAAATATTATTTAATTTAAAAAATCTTTTGAGCTGTTTCTTTTTTAAAAACTGAAAGTGTATAAAAGCCAAATATAAAGTTATTATGATTTTGTTAGGAAAAAAACACACTGCATTGCTGCTGGGATTCAAACTGGGACAGCCACTTTGGAAATGGTCAGGCAGTTCCTCAAAAAAATGAAATATTTTATTAACATACCATCAGTATGTCACTTGATATTTACCAAAAAAGGTGAATAGTTATGTCCAAAGAAAATCCTACGTGTGATGCTTCTAGTTATGTGTGAATTACAGTGCATTTTATGGGTTATTTGAAATTGCTTAAAGTATATTGTTCCCCAATTCTTAAGAACAAAATGTAAATGTTTCAAAGAAATAAGCTCCTGTTATTTACACTCACATATTTTTGCTTTCTTCATCCAGTAAGAATAAATCCAGTCCCTACAAATTGAAAATGTGTATATGGTCCCCATCATTGGAAATTATTCTGTTAAGAGACATTACAAGTTAGTGGAATGAACAGACAGGCCCAGAAATAGCTAAGACAAATTAATCTATTTGACGTGCAACACTGGAAGCAGAGAAAGCTATTATAGGAGCATACAAGAGAGATGATTGCATCCAACAAGCAGACACGAGTTCATGAATCAGACAGTTGAACTGGACTTGTGGGAAGATGAACTATTTGGATTTAATGTTCTTCTTTCACCTATTGCTCTCATTAAAAAAAAACTTTTACACTTTCAGTTAATGAGTGTTGTTTTACAAGTGGTTTTAGTCACCATGTTTTAAAAATATATAAAAGGTTATATATGATAAGCCAGCTAATATATAAGGACAATACACTTAAGCTATTGTTACTGATTTTTTTTGAGTTAATCTTGTATCCTGCCACATTACTGAAAGTGTTTATCAGCTGTAGGAGTTCCCTGGTAGAACTTTTGGGGTCACTTATGTATACTATCATATCATCTACAAATATGAAAGTTTGACTTCTTCCTTTCCTTTCCAATTTGTATCCCCTTGATCTCTTTTTGTTGTCTTATTACTCTAGCTAGAACTTCAAGTACTATATTGAATAAATATGGGGAGAGCTGACAGCCTTGTCTTGTTCCTGATTTTAGTGGAATCACTTTGAGTTTCTCTCCATTTAATTTGATGTTGGCCATTAGCTTGCTGTAAACTGCCTTTATTATGTTTAGGTATGTTCTTTGTATTCCTGATCTCTAAGACTTTTATCATGAAGGGGTGTTGGATTTTGTCAAATGCCTTTTCAGCATCTAATGAAATGATCATGTGGTTTTTTTTCCAGTTTGTTTATATGGAATATTACATTGACAGATTTTTGTATGCTGAACCATCCTTGAATCTCTGGGATTATGGTGGTTAATTTTTCTGCAGTATTTTTCTTTTTTATTGGATTCTTTTTTCATATTCTGTCTTAACTTTATTCATTCAATTGTCTGCAATTTTTTGAATTTGTGTAGGAATTTATTCGTGCCCTCTTTGCCTCATTGGTTATTCTTACAACAATCCTTTTGAATTCTTTGTCTGAAATTGCATCCAATTTGCTTCCACAGATCCATTACTGTGGAATTGGTAAGTTTTGGAGAAGTCATGTTGCCTTTTTTTTTTTTTTAATTTCTTGTGTTTGTGCAATGAAACTTACATATCTGGGATATGGTATTTGGTTGGATTTAAAAAAAATCATCCATTTTCTTTAAGTCAAAGTATTTGCAATGTTTTAAATGTGACTAGGTTGCAATAGTGATTAGATACTGTTTTTCCCTACTGGGTCAAGGGTTTGTAGCTATCAATAATCAAGCCTTTATCACTATAGGTTCTTTTTTCTTTTTTTGGTTTTTCGAGACAGGGTTTCTCTGTGTAGCTTTGCGCCTTTCCTGGAACTCACTTGGTAGACCAGTCTGGCCTCGAAGTAGCCAGACAGGAAGTATAGGCGGGACTAACAGAGAGGAGGATTGAGGGAACAGGAAGGCGGAGGAAGACTGCCAGCCACCGCCAGGACAAGCAGCATGTAAAGATGCCGGTAAGCCATGAGCCACGTGGCAAGGTATAGATTTATAGAAATGGGTTAATTTAAGATATAAGAACAGTTAGCAAGAAGCCTGTCACGGCCATACAGTTTATAAGTAATATAAGCGTCTGAGTGATTATTTTATACGTGGGTTGTGGGATTGCAGGACTTGTGGGACCTGGAGAGAAGCTCTCCAGCAACACACTATGACAACATAGGAATAGCTAAGTAGAAACAATCACCCCTTCAACTCCAATACATTTCAGGGAGTAGAGGAAAAAGAATACTATGCTGTGCACTAAAATGCCAGTTGCTAAGGGTTAGAATGTAACAAAAATAAGCAGATCAATAAGAGGAGCAATTTAGTATTTAAGCAACAGAGATAATATACAAGAGAGAAAAGTGGAAAGTGAGAACAATAAAGACAAAGGACTGAGATAAGGCAGCTAGAAATGAACGTAGAACAAAAAGAGAAAGAGAGAGAAAGAGGTAAAGAAATTTAGTAAGTCAACTTAAAACAATCCCAGCTCTTGGCAGGCTGGGGCAGGGAGACGTCAACCTCAAGCCAACCTGTGTTTTATGGGAAAACCTATCTCCAAACCCAACCCGGAACAGGGCAGGACAAAGCTGGTCCACAAAGTTGAAATGAGATCTTAAGTACATAAAAGTGAAAGAGAGAGAAATAGGAAGTGTTACAGAGTCTGTCTCTTGGTGGCCCCTAAAGTGGTCAGTGGTGCAGCCTGTTTCTATGTGGTTACTTTTGTGGAAGCAGGTGCAAACTCTACGCTGTCCTGGATTTCCATCTTTGAATATTTGGGTTAACAGGAATGTCTTCCAATGAGGACATAGCATTTGTGGTAGGTATAACATTTCCTATGTTGAATTTTGTGTTGTTTGCTCCACAACCAAAGGGTGTGGATAGTGGAACAAGTGATGAGTACTATAACTTCAGGAGTTTTTCCGTCTCTATGTTATGTTAGGGCTGTTGGCAACCTTTCTATTGGGTACCTAAGACTCAGTCTCTTACAGCACTTGCCAGCATTTGTCCCTCTTCTGGGGGAGCTGGTGAATCCCAGAACACACTCCCGTCTCTAGTATGGACCAGATTTTCACAAGAAATGCTCAATGGTTCTGACTGAAAGTTTCTTTGTAACCAGTAGAATCCTGCAGGCAGGCCAGGCTTCTAATGCTTTCCCTAGGCTCTCAGAGTGGGCTGCAAAGGGAGGCACCTTTGCCTCTAGAGCCACTGACTCAGCAGGGATATTTTTAAAAATGCCTTCTTGCCTCTGCTTTAGTTGTGTGCCTAAAACGTAAGATTTTCTTTGGGAACCTCCTTGCCCCCCAATAGCTGTCTGCTTGGATGGAAAATCTGCTTAGTGATACATCCAGTGTTTGTTTTTCTTTCTGGAGTTTCACGTAGCCCAGGCTGTCCTCAAAATCACTATGTAGCTATATTAGTTAGGGTTTCTAATGCTGTGATAAAACACTATGACCAAAAACAACTTGGGGAGGAAAGGATTCATTTGACTTACTCTTTCAAAACAGCACTATTTATCATTGAAGGAAGTCAGGACAGGAACTCAAACAGGGCATGAACCCTATAGCAGGAGCTGAATCAGAGGCCATGAAGGGGTGCTGCTTCTTGGCTTGCTTCTCATGGCTTGCTCAGCCTGTTTTCTTATAGAACCCAGGGCCACCAGCCCAGGGATGGCACCACCCACAATGGGCTGGACCCTCCCACATCATTAACTAATTAAGAAAATGACCTACAACAGTGGTTTTCAACCTTCCTAATGCTTTGACCCTTTAATTCCTCATGTTGTAGTGACCCCAACCATAAAATTATTTTCATTGTTACTTCACAATTGTAATTTTGCTAATTATGAATCATAATGTAAATATCTTATGTGTGATCCCTGACGAAGGATCATTAGAACCTCCAAAGGGGTGGTGACCCAGAGGTTGAGAAGAACAGCTCTATGAGTTTGTCTACAACCTGATCCTATGGAAGCATTATCTTTTTTTAATTAAGTTTTTTCATTTATTTATGTCCTGACCACAGTTTCCCCTCTCTCATCTCCTCCTGTCTCCCCTCTGCCCTCCTCCTGCCATTCACTCCTTCTGCTTTTGTTCAGAAAGGGGCAAGCTTCCCATGGGTGTCAACAAAGCATGGCACATCAAGCTGAGGTAAGATTAAGGCAAGGGGTGGAGGATTGTGGACTAGGTTCCCAAAAGCCAGCTCAAGCATTAGGGACAGGCACTGATCCCACTCCTAGGAGTCCCCAAAACAGACCAAGCTACATATCTATCACACATATGTAGAGGGCTTAGGTTGGTCCCCCATAGGCTCCCTAGCTGTCAGTCCAGAGTCTGTGAGTTCCTATGAGCCCAGGTTAGTTGTTTCTGTGGGTTCCCTTGATGACCTTGACTACCCCTGGTTTGTACAATCCTTCCTTCCTCCCTCTCTTCAGCAGGATTCCTGGAGCTCAGCCCAGTGCTTGGCTGTGGGTCTCTGCCATTTGTTTCCATTGGTTACTGGATGAAGGCCCTCTGATGGCAAGTAAGGTAGGTAGTCTGCAATCTCTTTACAGGAGATGGCCAGTTCAGGCACCCTCTCCACTAATGCTAGGAGTCTTAGCTGGGGTCAGCCCTGTGGATTCCTGGCACCAGGTTTCTCCCTAACCCCAAAATGGCTCCTTCTATGAAGACATCTCTTTCATTACTCTCCCCTGCCCTCCCCCCAACCCCCTCAACCTGATCCCTCATGTTCCTACTCCCTCACCTCCCAGTTTCCTGAGGAGATCTCTTCTATTTCCCCCTCCCAGGGAAATCCATAATATGATAGTATACACAAGTGACCCCAAACATTCTACCAGGGAGTTCCTACTGCTGATAAACACCTTCAGTGATGTGGCTGACTACAAGATTAACTCAAAAAAATCAGTAGCCCTCCTGTATACAAATAATAAATGGGCTGAGAAAGAAGTCAGGAAAGCAACACCCTTTACAATAGCCACAAATAATATAAAATATCTTGGGGTAGCCCTAACCAAACAAGTAAAAAACCTGTATGACAAGAACTTCAAGTCTCTGAAGAAAGAAACTGAAGAAGATATCAGAAGATGGAAAGATCTCTCATGCTCATGGATAGGTAGGATTAACATAGTAAAAATGGAAATCTTACCAAAAGCAATCTACAGATTCAATGTGATCCCCCTCAAAATCCCAACACAATTCTTTACAGACCTCAAAAGAACAATACTCAACTTCATATGAAAAAACAAAAAACTCAGGACAGCTAAAACAATCCTGTACAATAACCAAACTTCTGGAGGTATCACCATCCCTGATTTCAAGTTCTACTACAGAGCTATAAAAACAGACACATGGATCAATGGAATCAAATTGAAGACCCTGATATAAACCCATACACCTATGAACACCTGATTTTTGACAAAGAAGCCAAAATTATACAATAGAGGCAATTTTCTTAACTGAGGTTCAGATGATTTTAGCTTGTGTCAAGTTGACATAAAATTGTCCAGCACAGTAGTCAACGATAACCTTGATGTTAGATCCTTCTGCTTTCCCCTCCCAAGTGCTGACTTACAGATGCACACCACCACACATGGCTGATTTTGCTTGAGTTGCCCTGTGGAGCTTCTATCACTCACATCACCTCTCCCTTTCTGAGGTACATGTAAGGCTACACACTTGTGTCTCACATGTGCAGAAGATTGTGAGTTTGAAGTCAGGTGGCCAATTTTAAAAAGATTTCATCTAAGAAGAATATCAACTAAGCAACAAATCAAAATTTCATAGCTCTACATTTTATGTCAATGTTCTGTCTCAAATTAAACCTTATTTTCTGATGTACAGTCAGTATCCATATGGACATTTAGTTATTCCAATATTATTATTTTTATTTTGGCTTTTTGGGACAGAATTTCTCTGTGTAGTCCTGGCTATCCTGGAACTCACTCTGTAGAACAGGCTAGCCTCGAACTCACAGAGATCCACCTGCCTCTGCCTCCTGAATGCTGGGATTTAAAGGCATGCACGACGAACAAGCCTCCAAACTATTTGTAAAGACACAAAACCATTTATTTCCCTATTTTATCATTTCAATGCATTTGTGAAAAATGCCATAAATATGGGTCTACTTATGATTGTTCTTTTTCACTGACCTAGCATTGATGCTTTATCTTGATTAACCTGGGTTGTTACGTTTTAAAATTCTCCAAATTTGTTCCTTTATTGAGTGTAATTCTAAATCTATAGTACTTTCACAGAAATTTAAGAATCAGTTTGCTAACTTCTAAAAGAAGGCAGCTATAATTTTGACTTAGATTGTATTTAATACATAGTTCATTTATAGAGGGATAAATGACATCTTAGTAACACTGTCTTCTACACGTCTTGAGTCTTTACTTTTAATGATTATAATTTAAACATAGTCATTTTTGTTAGTTTCGTTATTTTTTATATTTGATCTTTTATTTAGTATTTTAACTGTCATATATGCATGTTAGATAAGTAAATATAGTCTTAGGGGGAGGTCTAAGTTTGTTACTGGTTGGTGTTGAAAATAATTCATATTGGATCTTGCTTATGGTTTTGGATCATTTTACAACTGTGAGCTCATGTTTTATTGAACTTGATCTGGGGAATCCTGATTGCTTAAATAGGGGATACATTACTTAAAGAAAGATGTATAATTGCTTCTCCTGGCATGCTACTAAGTAGGGATTACTTCTTATTTTCAGTGTTTCTATCTCAATGTAAAATTTTCAGATTTAACCAGTTGTCCAAGCCTTAAAGAGACCAAGGTATAAGTGTGGTCAAAAACTTGCTGATTCAGGGGCTGAAGAGATGGCTTAGTGGTTAAGAGCACTGGATGATCTTTCATAGGTCCAAGGTTCAATTTCCAGCTCCCTCATGGTAGCTCATTGTCTATAACTCCAGTTCCAGGAAACTGGCACCCTCACTGACATACATACAGGCAAAACACCAATGTATATAGAAATAAGTCTTTACAAAAACCTTTTTTAAAATAGTGTTGATGCTTAAGGCTTGGTTCATTCTATTTGTTATTTTCTTAAGAGTACAGGGGAAATTATATTTGGAGATACTCTCTTCTTCTTGAGAACCGTGTATCAAAATTATGATTTATGTTTATCTGGAAATTTTCAATGTCTTTTCCTCAAAGCATGGAGTTAAACATAATGAGAGAAGTGTGGAACTTCATTGGGTTTTCAAATCATAATTTATTGTTAAAAGATAGTAGCTAAGATCTAGACATAATAAAAAGCTTTAAATGGAGGTTCAATTCATGATTTTGATCCCTTGTTTTGAAAATATGATCCATTTTTTGAAATGAGATGTTATGTAGGAATTAATCATACCCTGTATAAAACAGTACTGTGAAAAATTATCTTGGCTTTGAAAGAGCCTGATAAACAAAGTAGTTGTTTTGCAGTACTGATGTTCCTTTTGGTTTTCCCTTGTGGGCAAGAAAGAGACTAACTTCTAGGTCATGAAAAGAAAGATTACTAAGTGTTTGAATCACTAACTAAAAATTAGTTCATTTAGTTAATGTTTCTTTCTTAAAAATATCAGATGTTTGGCCTGCTTTTAAATTCTATGCTTTTGTAAAGGGTATTAATAATGTCATGTTAAATCCCTTTATGCAATTCCAACAAATAGAGACACCAATAAACCCCAAGTTGTACATAAAGAACTCATTCACACAAGGACAGTACATGTAGGCCCATTTGTAACCACAAAGAACGCTTATATGATGGCAAACAATGATAGGAACATTGGTAGACACAGGGACTAAGCTTATGTGCATCTGAAATGTTGACTTATGTAAGTACTTATGTAAGTAAGGTGTATTTGAAAGAAACAAAAATTATGATTGTACTTTCTATTTTCCAGAAAGATGAGTATTCAAAGAACAAAAAAAATGTAGTTCAGCTTCCTATAGGTCTGTAAATGACATGATTAATTGTATATGTTTTAGTATGTGTTTTAGATTAAGTTTAGACAAGACCTTAAAACATAATCTCAAAATGTGAAGCTTAAAGTTTTGAAACTTTAGTCCATAAATGGCATAGAAAACACTGATAGAAAAAACTTCCAATTCAGTTTTTGTAGCTTTAACATCAGTCATTAGGAAGTTGGGAAACTGTCTAACTTTAGGGCTTCTGAACATCTTGATTTGTCAATCCTACTTCTTTGGTCTATAATTTATCGATAGAAAAAATTACTATAACAAAGTAACAAAGAATATGTGGGCTTTTTGAAGAGAAAATTTAGTATGGTTTATTCTTTTCATAAGGGTGCAAAAAGTTTATTTTCTATAAAAATAATTTTTAATTATAAAAGATATGCTCTTATTAATTATTATGTGTAATTAAAAGAATTTAAATTATAAATCAAAACTATTAGAATCCATGCCAGAAAAGTATACTATTAAGGACTTACTGTAAATATCTTTCCAAACTTATAATCAACTATATGTACACATGTATGTAATTACAGATCAAAAAAGAATCACATATCTACTTTATGTAACTACCTTTTAACCTACCTCTAATATATAACACAAGTGTTTCCATACCAGTATATATGTAGATTGACACATTTCTATTTAGATCTGAACAGTCTTTCAAAGACACCACTATAAAATAAATCAATATCAAAATGGTAACTATTTAGGGGGTTTTGAAATTCCCCAGGCCTCCTACATGCTAGGGGTGTTCTATCACTAAACTAGATCCCCATCCCCACAGCCATATCTTGATTTTGATTTTCTTTGTGGCTTTACCACCTATGTTAATATCACTAAGTGAAACATTTCTAGATACTATATGCTTTTGATTTTTTTAATGTAGAACCATATTGTAATTAAGCTGTCTTATACAAAGTATCTTAAGAGTCAACCATATTGTTACCTGTAGCTGCAATCTGTTCATTTTCTCTGCTAAATAATACTCTACAGAAAGAAAATTTATCTATTTATATATTCATTCTATCACTGACAAGTTTCAGTTTTCCTATTATTTAAGATCTACTTTATTTTTAATTATATGTCTAGTGGGGGGTTATGTGCACATATGAATATTGGTGCTCACAGAATACAGAAGAGAGAGTTGGAGTCTCTGAAGGTGGTTTTAAGCCACCTGATTTGAGTGCTGAGAATCGAACTCCAGTCCTCTACAAGCTATTAACCACTGAGCCACCTCTCCAGGCCCAAGTGTTTCTGTTATTTTAAATAATGCTGCAACGAACATTTTTGTGCATATCTGGAGTGAAATTCTAGTAGAATTATTGTATCTAAGGTAAACATTAGAGTCATATAGTTGTTTTCACTGTATCTAGTGTAAACATTAGAATGAAGTTGTTTTAAAGAAGTATGTTGACCTTGAAGAATCATTGCAGAAAACAGTGACTGTTCTCTGTTATCTACAGTTTTTTTTTCTGAAGAAGCTTTACAGCCTTTGCAGGACTTTGGTCACAACATGGTCCTGGCACACCTGGAGTGTCTTGCATTATTAGTACCGCAAACAGTGCACAATAAGGACTAAAGTTATAGGAGTCTGATGTGTTCCTTCATGAAACATAGAGATTAGACCAGGGGCTTTGGTATGAGGAACTTGTTCCCCCCCCCAAAAAAAACCAAACAAACAACTTTTGTGTAACAATCAATAAATACGCTTCTGCATGGCTGTTCGAAGTTCATTGATCAAGGCTGAACCTCCCTGCTGCCACAGAGCCTGAATTACTTCTGGAGTGACCCTCTTTTTGTAATTGTGCCGTGTAACTCAGAACACTGATACACATCTCTTGGTATATATAGGCAAGAGAACATCTACTGGAATATCTGGGTCCTAGAATATGATTCATATGCAGCTTTACAAGGTAATGACAAATTACCTTCTTTTCTAATATCTTATTAATCATAACTTACAATGTTTGCTTTTTTAATTTTACATTTTCATACAAGTATATATTGTATGTTAACTATATTCCCCCAAACTATTTTCTTTTTGTAGGGAAAAGGGGCTGGCTAGAGAAACCCACCCTGAACCTGGAGCCCAGAATTAGGGAAGGATGGCTCAGATAAGGCCAGTGAGAGAAACACAGTTTAGCTCAGATCAGAGCCATCTCTGGCCCTGTCCAACTGACTTGTGAAATCAACCAATCACAGAGCAAGACAGCAGAATCCTGGCTCTAGGGCCCAGGACCAGGGAAAGAAACACAGCCTGTGTTTGGGACCTGAGCCAGAGTACTGAACACTTTATCCCCAAACCCATAACCCAGGAAATATGCCCTGACTCTGAGACTAGTACCAAAATAACACTCTTGGCCCCTAGAATCAGAGTCAGTGAAAGAAATGTGCCCTGGCCTTAGAGGTAGTGTCAAAAAGCCAAGAAAGGCCAGTGAAAGAAACAGTTTGGCCCTGAAATCAGGGCCATCTCTGCCCCTTGCTCACAAAACTGGCCAATCCCTGGGCAGAAAATAAACTAACCAATCACAGTTGACTCTGCCCCTAGACATCCTATATAAACTGCCCTGCCCAGTCAATTGTGAGCTGTTCTCTCCACCCTGGTAGAGGCAGCTACTTTCCTGGACTACTCCTTCCCAAATAAACCTCTTTCTCAAAAGAGTATTGGGTGAAGACCTTCATTGACAGCTGAACAGAAGAACCTTGCTGGGACGTCCCATAGTGGACTGAGCAAGGGGGAGCTGAACAGAAGAACCTTGCTGGGATGTCCCATAATGGACTGACCGAGAAAGAGCTGGTAACACTGAGCCAGAGATTGTGGCTCTCCAGGAGAAGAGCAGGATTGCTGTGTCCTGCGGGGAAACAATTCCCCATCATACCATCATACCAGATATATCCTGACCTTCCCGAAGAGTCAGGATACCCTTCCTTGCTGAAGCAGTTCCAGGCCTGATTCTCCCGAGAAGTCAGAAAACCTTCCTTTCCAAGGATGGGCTGTTTCTTTGCAGTCTCAGCCATTAGAGCTGTGTTAAACAGCTCCAGGTGTCCAGGACACCTTCAGGACAGAGCTCTTGTTCTAAGTAGCTCAAGGTGCCTGGGACACCTCGCCCTCTAGGGCTGAACTGTTTCCTTGCAGTTTCAGCCATCAATTTCGTAACATTTTGGTGCTGAAACCCGGGACACCAAACCCAGAGTTTTTTCAGTTTACTTACATTTGGTGCCGAAACCCAGGACACCAAACCCAGAGTTTTTGCGTTTACTTACACTTTTCTTTTCATGCCCTTCCCTTCCCATAAGACCTCCACGTTCCCTATGCTGGGGGATGTCTTTCTGTATGTTGTGAATATGTGTTGTTCCCACTGGTTAATAGACTGACTGCTTTGGCCTATGGCAAGGCAGCTCATAGGCAGGTGGGAAATCCAGGACAGAGACAGAAAAAGGAGAGGCACAGGAGAGAAGAGACACCAGCTGCCGCCAGGAGAAGCAAGATGTGAAAGTACCGGTAAGCCATGGCCATGTGGCAACTTATAGATTAATAGAAATGGGTTAAGTTATAGGAGCTAGCTAGTGAGAAGCCTGAACCATTAGGCCATACAGTTTGTAAATAACATAAGCCTCTGTGTGTTTACTTGTCCGAGGGGTGGCAGGATGGGTGGGACACAGGAAAAGTTCTGGCTATGCCCCTAGACAGTATTGTTTCTAATTTCCTATTATATATACAGACATAAGTTTATCTACATAAAATCTAGGAACCACAAATGAGAGAAAACATATATTTGCTTTTATGAGAGTAGTTTAATGCTTAATATAATTACAAGTGATTGGGATCCTTTTCAGAAAGTTCTTCCGTAGGCTGAGGTCTTGAAATGTTTTTCTCTACTTTGCCGTCTATAAATTTCAGAGTTACAGACAAGGATTCAGTTTCATTCTTGTACATATGGTTGTCTAGCTTTCCCAGCATCACTCGTTGAAGAGGCAGCTTCCCCCACAATGTGTGTTTTTGGCACATTGTGCCAAATCATATGGTAATATCCAAGTCTATATTTGGTTATGCTATCTTATCCCACAGATCTACATGTCTGTTTCTATGCCAGTGCCGTGGCGGTTTTGTCATTATAGCTCTGCAGTATAACTTGAGACCAGGTCTGATAATACCTCTAGTATTTGGTTTTTCTCAGGATTGCCTTGGCTATCCGGGATCTTCTGTGCTTCTATACGAGTTTTATGATTTTCTTTCTATGTTTGTGAAAAATGGAGAAATTTAGGTGGGGACCACATTGAACCTTGAGATTGTTTTTGGCAAGATAGTTGTCACATATCAATTCATGAGCATGGTGGTCTTTTCATCTTCTAATGTCTTCAATTTCTTCAGTGTTTTAAAGTTTTCACTGTAGAAGTCTTTCACTTCCTTTATTAGGTTTATTCTAAGGTATCTCATTTTTTGAGGCAATTGCTTACAAATATTTTTAAGGGATTTACTAGTTTATACATTGACAGCATAGTTTATAAGTTATGTAACCTTATCAACACTTGTGCATTTCTTCAATTACAGGAATAGATTTTCTTCTTTAGACCACTTTTTTTCTTGTGTTTTTGTTTTTCACCTGTTTGTTTTTTAAGACAGGGTTTCTCTGTGTAGGTAGGCCTAGTGTCGTAGAACTAACTTTGTAAACCAGGCTGGTCTCAAACTCAGAGATCTGCCTGCCTCTGCCTCCTGAGTGCTGAGGTCAAAAGTGTGCGCCACCACTGCCTGGCCTAGACCATCTTTTTATACACTTATTAATTGGATAGTTTTCTTTACATGTTTTCCCCATTTAAAAATTAGGTTGTCTTAAAAAAAATCTACAGATGTTATTACAATTAAGATACAAATTTGTTGGCAATTATATGCTTTACACACATCTATCAGTCTGAAGTTTGTATTTTCATGATTCTGTATTTTTATAGATGGTCTCACTGTGTAGTGCTGGACTGTCTCTAACTCCAGACCTCTTGTGTTAGCCTTCCCCTCATAGGATGAGGTGGTGTGCTACTATATCTGGCCTGTGTTGTCACTCTCCCTAGCCTTTATTTATTTGATGAAAAGAAGTGGGAAATTTTAACGTAATCAAATCTTTTAAGATTGGCACTATTGGTGACTTAAATAAATCTTGCTCTACCCCATGTGAAACTGATATTGTGTAGTGTGAGGGTGTATACTTTTTGTGTTGGTATTTCTTTTTCTTTTTTCCAAAATAGGGTCTCATTATGTATCTCTGGCTGTCCTAGAACTCACTTTATGTAGACCAGGCTACCTCAAACTCACAGACATCTGTCTGCCTCTGCCTCCCAAGTGCTGAAACTAAAGTTATATGCCACTATGCCTGGCACATGTTGAAGGTGTATTATGTGTATGTGGTCATCCACAAGTCCCACAATTATTTACAGAGTTGATCATAATTCTGCCACTGTTCTAAAATGCCATTTTCCCATAAAGCACATTTCAATATGAGTGTGCATCTTTGGGCTCTTTCTTCTGTTCTACTGGTCAATGTGATTATAACTTTGCCATTTTATATTATCTAATTATTTGAGAGCTGACAAGGCAAGTCTCCATGACTTATTCTTTTTCTTATTAGAATAAGGTTGGTATTTACAGAGGATTTTAATCTTCTGCTTGGATTTTTGACAGGAACTAAATCACCAGCAGAGATTATTTTGAGAAATGACTGTAATCATATACTGTACCTTCTCATTTATTTAGCTTTCTTTCATCTACAAATTTTATTACCAATTATATCCTGTGGTTCTTGTTTCTACTACACTATACTTTACATGTATTTTATTTATATCACTTGGCATTCAATAATTCTCAATATTTAAAGAGAATAGGATGACAGCCAACAAGGAATCCAGATTGCTTCTTCTAATTTGTCTTCATTATTTTGTAGGAATGTTATTTCTGTAAGATCATATACCTATTCTGAAGCCCATAGGAGACTGCTTCTTAAAATTCAGTCCTTTATCATTGGATTATTCATCATTAACTGTTCTCTGCTTTAACTGTACAACTAAAAACTGATTGAGGAGTGACATGACTATAGAATTTTGCAATACATGACTCTATGCCTTTAAAATATTGCTCATATTACAAAATCATCATAGTAACACAGTACTTGTCTAGAGAAAAGAAAGAAAGAACAAAGAAGTGAGCATTTATATCAATTAGTGAGCAAGTGATTCAATGATCATATCTTCATTAGCCACAGCAGCCTCAAGACATTTATATTTCAGTAATTAATATATCTGGAAAAAAGGTATTTCTAAAAATCACTCAAGATTACCTGCAGAGTACAATTCATCATCCTTATTATGTAGTCAAACTGCTGATGATCCAATATTGCCCGGTTCTGCTGGACATGCAAACCCAGTTCATCAGTGAGACACTGTCTTGCTGCTTTTCCTTTAAGGGCCCTTAAGGCAGCAGGAAGGGTCTGAGGACAAGAGAAGTCCAAGTGACCAAATGTACCTTCAAGCAACCACACTGATAATTCAAGAACATCCTGTCAAGTATTTAACAAAGTTCCTAGAATTGAATTCCTAGGAAACAGGTGATTCCCTGTTAAGACCAATTGTAAAATAGATTTGTAGTTATATATTCATTTCTAAGACAGCAAGAAAAACAAGTACAAGTAGCTTATAATGTAGGTTGAGAAAACATTAAATTCACCCACCCCAGACTTCATAGAACTTTATTGGCTAAATAGACTGCTGCTTAGACCATGACTCAAAGCTATAGATATTTAGATCTCTTTAGATATATGCATTAAAGCTCTCATTGTAAGAATATTAAGAAATGGCTCCTCTAATACACCATATAAAGCATGTTCATTTGCATATAGTATTAAAGAGCTTATTTAATTTGGAAAACATAAAAAAAAGGTACAAATTAGCAAGAAAAGAAAAAGTATTAGAGCAGGAGGGCCTACCAACACTAGGAGCAGAGATATAAACACAGCATGCAAAGCCTGGCATGATGGCATCACCTGTATTCAGAGGGGCTGAGGCAAGGGGGTCAGTAAAACAAGGACAATCTAGACTACTACCCAGTGAGATATCGTCTCAAAAATCTAAAACCAAAACAAACCAAAGTAAGAAAGAAACAGCATGCAAAAGCTGAAGGCAAGAGAAACAAATAGGAAACCCGCCATATTTGGAGATAGCTATATCTATCTCCAAACTAAACCAATCAACCAACAAATAAATGATCAACAAAAACATGAAAAAGTGAGAAAAGATGGGTTATTCAGTATAGTAGCAAGCAACTGTACATGTTTACCAACCCTCTGTAGCAGATGTTCAGAACTGTGATCATGAGTCTCCAAGCAAAGGCTATGTTATGTTTAGCATGTTTCATTGAAGAAAGCAAGAAAACCCAAAGAGGCACATTTAAATTGTAGTATCAGTTTCTAGTATACTCTAGACAATTTAACTAGATTCCTTACAAAAAAAAAGAGAAATTATATATAAAATAAAGTATGTGAAAAAAGGTTTATAGAATCGTGCTTTAAAATAGGAGAGAAAGTGGCTAGAGAGATGGCTCAGCTGTTAAGAATGTGTATTGCTTTTGCGGAAGATACAAGTTTAGTTCCAAGCACCCACATCAAATGACTCATCACACTCTAACTCCAGCTTCTGGGGTTCTGATGCCATGGCCTCTACAGGCACCTCTGCACTACTCACGTGTAAATAGCGCGCTCTCATGCTCTCACGCGCGCTCGCTCTCTCGCGCTCTCTCTCTCTCTCTCTCTCTCTCTCTCACACACACACACACACACACACATTCATCTAAAATGGCTTAAAGAGACAAAAGAGAATTAGGGAACAGATCACTTGCCAACTTCAAAATGTAATTCTAAAAGAAAAATATTCAATAGGAAAAATGTTATTTTATTACCTTCTCAGTCTCCAAAGTTTTATTTTCAAATATGAATGAGATGCAGTTTCTAACAACTTCCAGTCTCTGTGCACTGTTGAAAACTGTTATCACTTTATCCATTATTGAAACTAGTGGAAGAATATAAAGAAAACACAAATAAATTAAAACTACATAAATTATACAATGACTAGTCTAATCTTTCAAATCCTGGGCAAAATTAAAATAACAAATGCCATGTAATAAGAAGAAATACTATATATTGGTCATGGTAATAATCTTAAAGTGACTAAGTTTTCCCTTTTGGAGGATACAACTTAGTTCACATTTCATAACAATGAAGAAGCAAATTAATCAGTATAACACTTGCAAATATATACTCATCTAACAAATCAACTTCGAGATATACCCAGAATGCTAAGCTAGAGCTAAAATGGGAAACAGCTCCACAATCATGAGATTTTAATACATCTCCCTCAACTGCTAGGGAAGAAGAGACCAAGATTCAGCAAAAAATAGAT
>CABHPQ010153933.1:30113-49791 GCA_902168405.1 Peromyscus aztecus
TGAAGACGTGAGTCCAGTCTTAAAATAGAGGGCCATGATCCAAAGGAACCAGAACAGTTGAGAAAGCTGTTTATTGGTGGTCTGGGCTTTGAAACTACAGACAATAGCTTAAGAGAACATTTTGAGAAATGGGGCACACTTACAGACTGTGTGTTAATGAGAGATCCCTAAAAAAAATGTTCTAGGGGCTTTGGTTTTGTGACCTACTCTTGTGCAATGTGTGCTCAGCCACACAAGGTTGATGGGTATGTGGTGAAACCAAGAGAGTTGTGTCTAGAGAGGATTCTGTAAAGCCTGGTACCCATTTAACAGTGAAGAAAATGTTTGTTGGTAGAATTAAAGAAGATACAGAAGAATATAATCTGAGAGACCACTTTGAAAGGTATAGCAAGATTGAAACACAGAAATTAGGGAAGGCAGGCAGAGTGGAAAAAAGAGAGGATTTGCTTTTGTAATTTTGATGATCATGATACAGTTGATAAAATTATTGTTCACAAATACCACACTATTAGTAGGCATAACTGTGAAGTGAAAAAGGCCCTTTCTAAACAAGAGATGCAGTCTGCTGAATCACAGTGAGGTCATGGAGGTGGATCTGGCAACTTTATGGGTCGTGGAGGAAACTCTGGAGGTGGTGGAGGTAATTGGTTGTGGTGAAAACTTTGGTGGAAGAGGAAGCTATGGTGGTGGAGGTGGCGGCAGCAGAGGTAGTAGTGGTGATGGTAGATAAATGGATTTGAAGGTGATGGTGGCAACTACGCTGGTGGTCATTGTTACAGTAGTAGAGGAGGCTATGGTAGTGTTGGACCAGGATGTGGAAACCAAGGTGGTGGATCTGGTGGTGGAGGAAGAGGATATGATGGTTACAATGAAGGAGGAAATTCTGGTGGAGGTAACTGTGGAGGTTGTGGGAACTATAATGACTTTGCTTAGGCAGTCCCTATCATGATGGCTATGAATCTGGTCGTGGAAGTGGTGGATATGGTAGCAGAAGGCTTAAAAAAACAAAACAAACAAACAAACAAACAAAAAACAGTAGAAAAGGGCTCCAGTTTTTAGCTGGAGAGAGTAAGGAGTTGTCAGGAAAGTGGCAGGTTACTTCAAGACAGTTGTTCCAAACATATTATACGAACTGTAAAAATCTGCCAATAAAGGAATGATAATCCACAGTCAGAAAAATTACTGACAGGAAACCCTTCTTGTTCAGGACTGTCATAGCTATAGTTTGCAAAAAGTGCAGCTATTGATTAATGCAATGTAGTGTCAACTAGATACATTCCTGAGGTCCTTTATCTGTTGTAGCTTTGTCTTTTTCTTTTTATTACATTAGCAATATTGTCCTGTAAATTGTGATAGTGGTACCAGGAATAAAAAATTAAGTTAAAATTTTAACTTACAAAAAAAAAAAAAAAAAAGAAAAGAAAAAAGAAAGACAAAAGAGGAGAATATATTTACAAATTAGATATCTAATAAGGGAATCACTTAAAACTACAGAAAATTCTAGTAATTCAATAATAAATAGCTCAAATTAAAATTGGACAGACACCCTTTTATTAAAGACAGGACTCACTATGTAGCCCTAGCTGCCCTGAAACTTGCTACATAGACCAGATTGGCCTCAAATTCAGAAATTCACCTGCCTCTGACTCCTGATTGCTGAGACTAAAGGTGTGTGCCACCATACCCGACATCAGAGACATTAACAGAAGATGCAGAAAAGGCAATAAACATAAAAAGCTGCTGAGCATTCTGGTGCTGGGGGGTGTCACATTCTTGCCCATTGCTGGTAAAGTATAATGAAGGGCAACTGCTGTGGAAAGGAGGGTCAGTTCTTAAAAACACAGAGTATCAGACCCCACCCCCAGTTCCTTCCTGGGAATGTACTCAAGAGAACTGAAAACACATATACACAAAAGTTGTACACCAGTGTTCACAGCAGCATTATTCATAAAAGCCCTGAAGCAGAACCGAATGTCTATCATTTCAGGAATGATTAAAAAAGGTCAAATGTATATTTTTCCCTTATTGTTGTATATTATTTCCCCCTTACTGTTGAATATTATTCACCCACAAAAAGCAATGCCATACTGACATATGCTGCCATAAAAACGTTGAAAATATTATGCTAAACGAACAAGTCAGTCACAAAAGAATACATGGTACATAATTCCATTTATACAAATGCCCATAATAGGCAAATTCATGAAGACAGGATGTAGATTACTCTCCAACCTGGAGAGAAGGTAGTTCTGGAAGGAAGTAGGAAATCATTGACAACAGGTACAGAAGAATGTTTTTAAATGGCTTAAGAAAATGTTCTCTAAACTAAACAGTGATAATGGTAGAGTTAACTGTGAGTTACTCAAAGTCACCACACTGTATACTTACAGGAGAACTTTTGATATGTGAACTACAGTTCAGTAAAGTGTTTTAAGAAAGAAATAGATTTTACAGTAGCAGCAGTCAGATAATTTTCACTTTTCCTGAGGGTAGTGTGGATGGAGTATGAGTGTTGGTAGTACTTTGATTCCAGTTCATGAGCTTGTTCATTTTATAAAATAATACACTTTCCTTTGCTATGTCTTGTATTTTGATAAAAGGACACACAGCTTGTTTTTGTTCTTGTGGTTTTGAGATAGAGTCCCACTGTGCAGTCTAGGTGGGTGTTGTACTCCCTATATAGCCAAGTCTGGCCTAGAACTTGGAGCAATCCTGCTTTAGCCTCCTGCATGCTGGGGTTATAGAAATGTGCCACCACCCCATTTCATAAAAGATTTATTTTTGAAAGGAACAAACATACACACACCACACACCACACACACACACACACACACACACACACACACACACACACGCACACACACACACACACAAATACATACCAACAGGTGGACCTGCTGGCACCACACATTTCTTTTCTATTCTTGTAGCAGGAGGTGCATTCTGGTTCTTAGCAAGATTTTCCTGTATTAGTTCCTGAACCCGGGCTTCATTAATCTTTGGGAAAGGAAGAATATGAACTCTCAGGTGGGATCCTTCTGTTGGGCGTGGCACTTTCTGGAACGCCATATGGGGGTTTGGATTCTCCTGTAGCATCAGACACAAATAAAAGTATCCAAGTAAACATATTTAACATACAGTGGAAAATAGGAAGAATAGAAGAGCACAGAGTTACACACTGGAATCAGGTGAGTGGTTATACATTCATATACATGCCAATGTATATACAATACCAGAATCTCTGAGACAGCTGGTCTTCTTCCATGAATATGTCCCTTGCTTGGATTTTAGATCTGATTGCATTAATTATGTGAATACCTCAATGCTCAATCCTTGGCCCTTTACTCTATTAACACTTAAATCCCTTCAAGATCACTTCCAGTCATTTACTTCTTAATTATAAAGATATCAATGAGTCAATGTTCTTTTTTGAGGAGGGGTTGTTTTTATTTTTGGTCTTGTTTTGTGAGACAGGGTTTCTCTGTGTAGCCCTGGCTGTCCTAGAACTCACTTGCAGACCAGGCTAGTTTTGAACTCATAGATCTGCCTGACTGTGCCTCCCAAGTGCTGGGATTAAAGGTGTGTGCCATCACTGCCTGACTTGATTCAATGCTCTTAATCTGAGTGTTCTCCAATTCTATAGTCTTCTTTTTAACTATCTACACAAAATATTTCCACTAAGATTTAAAATAACATCTTCAATTTAAGTCTAAAATGTAGTCTATCTATAAATCTATTTTACTCAGGCTTGATCACTTCAGTGAATGGCATATATATTTTTTCCCAATCATTTCTGTGGAAAGATTGGTCATCTTTAATCCCCTTTTTTAAATACAGTTATCCATTTCTCTTATCGACTTCATCTTCAGAGTACATTTATAATCTGACTATTTCTTAATTTAGTTAAGCCAAAAGCTCTTATATTATCCAGTATATCTGGTCCCCTCAGTTCTGCCCTTTTCTATCTTCCAACAGTGAAGACACTGACTTCATTAAAAACATGACAACTCACCACAGAACCTTGCTCAGTCAAGTGGCCTCATCAACAGAGTGAACCCCAAATTTATTAATGAGACTGCAAGATCTAGCCTTTCTATGCAACTATATGCTACGTCCATTTGAGCCAGGGCTCACAGGCTTTCCTGTTCCTACCTTAAGTCCTTGGCACACAACTGTTCCCTTGGTCCAGGATACTTCCCCATTCCCTCTGAATTTGTATTTCTTATGTTCATCCTTTCTGGAAACCTTACCAAAATTATATTGCCTCCCTTAATACATCCATTATCTTCCTTTTCACATAGTATGGATTTTATTTATTGTTTAGCCTTGTCTTACTCAAAGGAAGCACCACAAAAGCAGATGTTTTGCTTAATTAAAAAGATATTAATTAAAAAATTTTAAACCATTTTATTTTGCTTTGTGTATATGTATGTGTGTTTCTGTGTGCATGTGTGCATGTGCATGCAGGTGCCTGCAGAGGCCAGAGGAGGGCATTGACTGCTCTGGAGCTGGAGTTCTAGGTGGCTGTGAGTTGTCTAATGTGGATGCTAGAAACTGAACTCCAGTGCTTTACAAGACCTCTGGGCCATCTCTCCAGCCCCACTGAGCGACACTCCCTAAACGTACCAGCTAATATTTTTAAATATTCTAGGGCCAGCATGAAACTTTATCTACCATTGAGTTAAGGAGGATTCTATTTCAAATTCTGAGTAGAGTGGAATTTATGTGTTCTCTAAAGTTCTCTAGGGAAGGCTGCTTTACAACCTTTCTTAGACCAATTCTAGCATTTATTATCCTTCTGCCACCAGAAAATTCCTTACTTCCACTGAACCTATGCTATTCCTGGTGTAGACTAAACTCATTAGTATCCTATAACACGCTCTTGTCAGTTAAAAATGGTCAACTGTCACCACCTATTAGAACTGCTCCCCCAAATTCTTTTTGGCTATGTAGCCCAGACCCAGAAAAAGAAAAAGGTAGATCAGGGCAGAGGACACAGTAAGCATTTCTCAAAAGACAATGGAAATAAGACTGCTTTTTTATGGGTCAAAACACCATATTTTCATTCTTGTACTGCTCGACATGTGATGCTAGATAAATAACTTTACCTAAGATAATCAGGCTTATGTTACTAATTTCCTTGAAAAAGCAAAATTGTATATATTTAGTTTTTTCCCTAAAATTCTACCTGGAAATTATCACAAACATCACTTGTCTGTATTCTCTGTACTTTCTTCAAAAAGTAGTACATTTGTTTGCTTTGATCATTAGCATGATTTCTATTCATATATTCTCAAAATATTTAATTAACAATTTTATAAATATAGTGGAATAGTTTTTCCAGTGTGGAGAGGTTATTCATAAGGATCTTGAATCCTGAATCCACTAAGTATATTTACTATTTCTATTTTGACTTAGTTTTGCAGCAATTAAAAAAAACCCTCTGCACTCTATTTCAAATGAAGTAATAATAGTCATCGTGACAACTTTAAAAAATTTTTTTTGTGTGTATATATGCTCACATGTGTATCAGCATCAGCTGGGTGGACATCTGAGGAAAGTTCTGCTTGTTGGTTCTCACCTTACATCTTGTTTGAGACATTGTCTCTTTTGTTTACTTCTATGTAGGCTAGGCTAGCTGGCTTGCAAGCTTCTGGCATTTCTCCTGTCTCTACATTCCATCTCCCTACAGATGCACACTGAAGTGAATTATGGACTTGGACACCACTGTGTCTTGTTTTTACATGAGCTCTGGGGATCTGAACTCAGGTTGTCAGGTTTGCCTGACAAGGGCTTTACCCACTGAGCCATATACCTAGCCTCCTCATTTTAACAACTTTTAAAACATTAAAAAAAAAAACCCTTTTGTAATAATACAAGTATCTCTGAGTTGCATTTTATTTTTCTTAGTATCTCTATTACTTGCTTTTCTAACAATGACTTAAGGTTGTTTAGAAAAACAAAAGGTACATGTAGCACTTCTAGTCAAAATCTGTAACATGGCATGTTTATTTATTTATTTATTTATTTATTTATTTATTTATTTTTTAGTTTTTCGAGACAGGGTCTCTCTGTGTAGCTTTGTGCCTTTCCTGGAACTCACTTGGTAGCCCAGGCTGGCCTCGAACTCACAGAGATCCACCTGCCTCTACCTCCCAAGTGCTGGGATTAAAGGTGTGCGCTACCACCGCCCGGCTTGGCATGTTTATTTTTATAGGAAAGAACAAAGACTCCTAAAAAGTCAAGGAAGTTCAGAAGAACACTATAGCTTGGATCTTACATGCCCCCCAGTGGCTCATATAACTAGGCTTTGTCACCAGCCATTGGTGCTCTTAGGAGTGCTAAAATCTTTAGGAGTTAGGGACCAGTGGAAAGAAGTTACATTAGAGGGTATGCACACTTAATGGGGATATTGGCCCCTTGGCCCCTTCCTGTCTTTACTTCCTAGCCACAGTGAGATGCACACTAGCCATGATAACTACCCTACCAAAGCCCAAAACATCAGGGTCTAGAAGCTATTGTTTAAAGAATCTGAACCAGAGAATCAACATCAATCTTTCCTCCTTGTAAGTTCACTGTTTCAGCTATTTTGTCCCAGTAACAGGGAACTGGCCAAGAGAGAAAATGGGTGAGTCAAGGTTTCCAGACGTATCCAAACCTATACAAGCTTACGACTATTAGTGAAGGGTTAACCAAAGTAGCAGCAGTAGTCTACGCGTAAATCACTAATTAAAGAAAAGATGTTGCTCATTAACAGTATTCCTATAAACAAAATCAGAAAAACTGTAAACCAAATCCATGCAACAAGTATTTGAAAAGCCCATGTTAAAAGCTCAAGGTGATACTATCTGCGGCTGCAGAAACATTCTACATTACAATGCAGACCTTAGAGAAATTTACTAAATTATCACATTCTGTGTTTTCAGGATGCAAAATCTACTATCTGGTTTACTGGCTGCTGTGTCTGTCCACTACTGCCCTCTAATGGGCAGCATGTTAAGTGTAAAGGACCACATGTGTCATCTGAAACTATGCTTAGACCCAGAAGGACAGCAAGGAAAGGAAGCTCAGGTTAGGATTTGATGTATTCAAGGGGGTCTTAGAAATATCTACTCTTACTTCTCACTATAAAGGGGTTTTGACTGGTTCCTTAGGTTATAGATTTCATTAAAAACTGTAGTCCAGTTTTGCTGCTGAAACAAGGAAATCCATTATTTCCTGAGAGTCCAAACCAATGAACAAATTTTTACTTGGGTTCAGAGAAATGTAAATACAAAGTAATAACCAAAGCCTTAGACAACTGAACAAGGTAACATGGAAACAATTCTGTGCAAGTCAACCAGAATGAACAGCCCGAGAAAGTCTGGATAAATTCAGCCCTACCACTGGAAGAAATTTTAAATCCTGATGATAATTTTCAAGACATGGTCTTTGTAATCCTGTTATAGTACACACAGGGAGAAACTCACTGTTTTTCTCAGCCTTGAAAAAAAATTACAAACATATATACCATATAGCTGGGGAACATCATTTTTTTCTTCTTTTGCCAGACTAAATGAGCTTTTATAGCAAAGAAGGCTGAGCATACATGTCAAATAAAGGCAAAACAAAACAAAACAAAACAAAAATCCTAAGATTCACTGAGAATCCAAAGTAGGCAATAGCCACACTAGAAAAAAAAAATTCATCCTACAAATTTGACTTAGCAGTGAATAACAAATCAATGTGACTTTGTTAGAAGATACTAAATATTCAAGATTAGCTCAGATACTTAAAATTGTTTAATGTCCACTATTCATACCTAGCACTCTGGGGGATCACACAAATCCTACCAAATATAGTTGAAGACATTATTATTATTGATGATGTAAATCACTAAATACTACTAATATAATTGGACTCTTAAGCTGCCTGGCAGTATATAAGATTGATAGAGTGAAATATTCTTGATTTTACAACTTGATAAGCCTTTCAAGGATCACTCAGATGCATCACAGTCTCTTAATTAACATAATGCATTTGGTGTTGAGGGTTTCCCATCTAATATGCTGACTGTTTTACCTTCACTGGATGTGCTTCTCAACCTTACTACTACTGGCATTTTAAATGGGACCATTCTTTGTTTACAGTGGGGATGGAGAGTCCTCATGTATTGTAAAAAGCCTGTATTTACTAGATGACAATAGCATGGCCTCTCTAGCCACGATAACCAAAAGTATCTTCTGATATTGCCCAATATGACAATGTCTCTAAATACAGTGGGAGGGCCGAGTTTTTTTGAGAATCATTACTTTAATGACTCCAGATGGAGAGTCTCTACTCTTAATTACTTTTATCACAAATATTAAGGCAGCATTTGCATATAATGATTAGCTAAGATAATACACATTCACCTGCTGAAATTAAAACAATAGCCACAAAGAGGTACTACTGCACACTTATGAGAATGACTGCAAGAAAAACAAAGAAACAGAAAATAGCAAATGATGATACTGAGTGTTGCCGAAGATGTAAAGCAAACTAAATTCTCATGGGAATTTCTGCTAGTGGGAATGCAAAATACTATAGACAATTAGAAAAACAATCAGCAGTTTTAAACAAAGTTAAATGTTGTGTTAGCAGATATCCTGGTATCTTAGTCCTAAGTATTTATCTAAGAGAAATAAAATTTATATTTTTGCAAATACACGTATATTCAGGATGCTCATTATTGCCAAAATTTGTTTTTCAGCTGGTCAACAGAGAAATAAAACTTAGGTAATCCATAAGTGGAATGCTACTCAGAAATGAGAGGTATACTCTCCAGCTATGTGTGACCATGGGTGAATTTGAAATACATATTAAGAGAATGAAGCCAAATTCAAAACAATTGAATTGTGGAAAAAACAAAACCACAGAGATAGAAAACAGACCAGTGATTAAGAAGCATTTGAGGCGGTAGGAGGATGTGACTACCAAGGGGCATTAAAGAACTTTCCAGAGTGATAAGAATGTTATAGGCATCTACTATAGGGCTAGTGGCATATTGAACTTGTCAAAATGTACAGATGTGTACATTAAAATTTTTATTCTATGTGAATCAAATCACAATAAATTGACCGTGAACAAGCAAACCAGATAGAGGAGCTTATGCTTAGAGTTAAAGGGTCTTATTTCAACTGATTTTCTAGTACTTTGAAATGAAGTTTCATAAAATTCTACTCTTGATTATTTTGGCATTTCATTACAAGGTCTTATATATATAAGGTCTGTAATCACAGGGATAAAGTAGGAAAACAAGTGCTCATGCAGACACTAAAAGGTAGAGGGCAGCTTTCAGTATTATCAACTGGGCACAAAAAAGGAAAAGTTGTATAGATGTGTATACACTAATCTTTATAGCATAAACTCTACCAATGATTGCATGACCTGACTCAAATGCATTTAGTCTTCTCCTCTATTCCACTTTTCCAAGGTACTGAAGTCACCAGTACTTTTCTTAATTATTTAGAAAGTTCCAGGAATCAAGAAAAGCAGCCAACTCCAGTTTCATTCATAGAACTCACATGCCTGAACCTCATTAAAGGGCAAAATAAAGGAGTGATGAGAAGAAATTGGAAAATCAAGACTTCTTTAAAATCCTGAAATGGGTTCTGAAGACAAGCTAGACACACATACCAGATTTAAGTGCAACAAAGTATTTACGAACATTTGAATGGAATCACCCTTTCTGAATTTTAAGCCAAGAGTAATCAAACAGTAAAATTATCTGTTTGTTCCTACTTACCAAAGGGGAATTTCAGAAATGTGACTTTGACATGGTAGCGAAATTGGCTTTCATGTGGATTACTTTCCATATACTGACATGATTCCTCTCCTTAACCCCAATTTCCCAATTTCCTGCATGACCCAAGAAAGTAACTTTACCACAGTGGTCTGTTTTTTGTTTTGTTTTGTTTTAATTTCATAAAGTTTTTATACTTTAGCAATGTTGGAACTGTCAAAAACTTCAGAATCTTACAACTAAAAGGAATGACAACAATCTATCAAAATACTCCCAGATTCTCAATCATCATGTTGATCTTTTCTGAAAGATATTAGGAGAATTATGTGCCTAAAGTATACTTGACACTAGTAAGTACTTAATAAGTACATACTGGATGAATGGAACTGAATTAGATTTTTTAAAAAAGCCTAGTAAAGACTCATGAAATATAAAGTGCATTTCAAAGAGTTAACAAATAAGGCAACTTTTATTTTTCATAATAATGCAAAGTTTCATTATGACCACTTTAAAAACTGAAAGACACTGGTTGTGACTTACATTTACTCTTAAGAATGTATAATTGGCTCAGGTGCAAGCCACACTAGTCAGAAGAACAGGTGAGTAACCTGCCTGTCAGCTGAACTGTCCCACTCCCTAGATTCAGTTCCCAAACACCCATACCTTCCCCACCCCCACCTCACTTCCCAACCCAGAATGCCTGCAGACTTCAGCTGCTCAGGTGCAAGCCACACCAGTCAGGAGAACAGAGACTCCCTCATGCAAGTAAGACCAAGCTAGCCACCAGAAGTCCAGCTCCCAACTTGGACAGTGACTTCCTACTGGATTGGAGGTCACATTGACCACCAGAAATCAAGGCCACAAAGACCAGAAGACCAAAGATAAAACAGAAACCAAGGAACAAAACACCCATCTAACAAAGACAAACTCAGAAATCAACACCTACACCTAAAATCATCACAAACCCACATGCCTAAATGCCAGTGTGAGAACACAATCAATATTAGAAAGGGCAACATGGCACCACCAGAGCCAGCTATCCTACAACAGCAAGACCTGAATATTCCAAAACAACTGAAGCACAAAAAAATGACCTTAAAACCAACTTTAATAAAGATGATAGAGGTCCTTAAAGAGGAAATTTTAAAATACCTTAAAGAAATTGAGGAAAAAACAAACAAAAGGTTGGAGGAAATCAATAAATCCATTAAAGAAAGCCAGGAAAAAAACCAAAAGGTGAAGGAAACTGTTCAAGACCTGAAAATTGAAATAGAAGCAATAAAGAAACACAAACTGAGGAAATTCTGGAAATGGAAAATCTGGGTAAGCCAACAGAAACTACAGCAAGCATCACCAACAGAATACAAGAGATGGAAGAGAGAATCTCAGGAATTGAAGATACAATAGAAGAAATATATTCATCAGTCAAAGAAAATGTTAAATCTAAAAAATTCCTAACATAAAATATCCAGGAAATCTGGGATACTATGAAAAGACCAAACCCAAGAATAACAGGAATAGAAGGAGGAGAAGATTCCTAGCTCAAAAAACCAGAAAATATATTTATAAAATCAGAGAGGAAAATTTTCCTAACCTAAAGAAGGACACGCCTATAAAGGTACACGAATCTTACAGAACACCAAATAGATTGAACTAGAAAAGAAAGTCCCTGCACCACATAATAATCAACACTAAACATACAGATCAAAGAAAGAATATTAAAAGTTGCAAGAGAAAAATGCCAAGTAATATATAAAGGCAGACCTGTTATAATTACACCCGAATTCTCAACATAGACTATAAAAGCTAGAAGAGCATGGGCAGATGTCTTGAAGACTCTAAGAGACCATGGATGTCAGCCCAAACTACTACCCAGCAAAACTTTCAATCATCATAGATGGAGGAAACAAGGTATTACACAACAAAGTCAAATTTAAACACTATCTAGCCACAAATCCAGCCCTACAGGTACTAGAAGGAAAACTCAAAACCAAAGAAGTTAACTACACCCACTAAACACAGGCCATAAATAATCTCACACCAGCAAAACCTGAAGGGAAACACACATACACACACACACACACACTCCCCTCTCCCTTCTCTCCCTCCCCCCCTCTCCCCCCCTCTCCCCCCACCACCACCACCACCACCACCACCACCACCACCAACAACAACAACAACAACAACAAAATAACAGGAATTAACAATCATTGCTCATTAATATCTTTCAATATCAATGGACTCAATTCTCCAGTAAAAAGACACAGGCGAACAGAATGAGTAAAAAAACAGGATCCATACTTCTGCTGTATACAAGAAACATACCTCAACATCAAAGACAGATATTACCTCAGAGTAAAATGATTTTCCAAGCAAATGGACCTAACAAGCAAGCTGGTGTAGCAATTCTAATATCTAACAAAATAGACTTCAAACCAAAATTAATTAAAAAAGATGGAGAAGGACATTTTATACTCAAAGGAAAAATCCACCAAGAGGACATTGCAATTCTTAACATCTATGCCCCAAACACAAGAGCATCCACATCTGTAAAAGAAACATTACTAAAGCTCAAATCACACACTGAACCTCACACATTATAATCGTGGGAGACTTCAATATCCCACTCTCACTAATGAACAGGTTATCCAGACAAAAACTAAACAGAGAAATAATGGAGCTAACAAATGTTATGAATCAAATGGATCTAACAGATATCTACAGAACATTTCATCCAAACACAAAAGAATGCAGTTTCTTCTAAGCACCTCACAAAACATCCTCTAAAACTGTCCACATACTAAGTCACAACAAATACAAGAAATAACCCCCTGTATCCTATCAGACCACCATAGATTAGGCTGGATATCAACAACAAGAACAACATAAAGCCTACAAAACTACATAAACAGAAAAATTCCCTATTGAATCATTACTGTATCAAGGCAGAAATAACAAAAGAAATTAAAGACTTCCTAGAATTCAATGAAAATGAATGCACAACTTACCCAAACTTATGGGACACAATGAAAGTGGTGCTAGTAGAAATTTCATAGTACTAAGTGCCTTCATAAAGAAATTGCAGAGATCTCATACTACCAACCTAACAGCACACCTGAACACTCTAGAACAAAAAAAAAAAAGCAGCCGGGCGTTGGTGGCGCACGCCTTTAATCCCAGAGTCAGGCGGGAGGCAGAGTCAGGCGGATCTCTGTGAGTTCGAGGCCAGCCTGGGCTACCAAGTGAGTTCCAGGAAAGGCGCAAAGCTACACAGAGAAACTCTGTCTCGAAAAACCAAAAAAAAAGCAAACACAACCAAGAGGAGTAGACTGCAGGAAATAATCAAACTGAGCACTGAAATCAATAAAATAGAAACAGAGAAAATATAAAGAATCAAAGAAATAGAGTTGGCTCTTTGAGGGAATCAACAAGATATACAAACCCTATTCAAACTAACTAAAAGACTGAGAATATCTACATTAACAAAGTCAGAAATGAAAGGGGGTATAGCATGAGACTTAAAAGTTCTTATTAATAAAAACAAACCTGAGGCCAGCTATTGGGGTGAACACTGGAAGGTCAGAGAGACAGAAAAAGCCACAGATAACCTCACCTGGCCAACTTCTCAGCTGGTCTTGTTTCCTCAGACCACACAGGAAGCTTCTGTGTCCTCATCCCAATGGCTCTCAGCTGAACTGCAGCACGAAAGCATGAATGGCTTAACCAGCCAAGATGCTTAACCAGACAAATGCTTCTAGTTTCTGGCCCTCACGCCTTATTTACCTTTCTGCTTTCTACCACCACTCCCTGGGATTAAAGGCTGGCTTTCTGGGATTAAAGGCGTTGTGTCACCATGCTTGGTTGTTTCCAATGTGGCCTTGAACTCACAGAGATCCAGAGGGATTTCTATCTCTGGAATGCTAGGATTAAAGGCGTGAGTGCCACCATTTTCTAGCCTCTGTATCTAGTGGCTGTCTGTTCTCTGACCCCAGATAAATTTATTAGAGTACACAATATTTTGGGGAACACAATACCACCACAAGGGGGACATAACAACAGACACAGAGGAAATCCAAAGAACCATACAGTCATATTTCAAACACCTGTACTCCACAAAACTGGAAAATCTAAAAGAAATGCACAATTTCTTCAATAAAAGACCACTTACCAAAGTTAAATCAAGATGAGATAAACAATTCAAATAAATCTATAACCCTTAAGGAAATAGAAGCAGTCATTAAAAGTCTCCCAACCAAAAAAAAAGCCCAGAGCCAGATGGTTTTAGCACAGAATTCTACCAGACCTTCAAAGAAGACCTAATACCAATACTCCTCAAAATTTTCCATGAAATAGAAACAGAAAGAACATTGAAAAATTCATTTTATGAGGTCACAGTCACCTTGATACCAAAGCTACACAAAGATTCAACAAAGAAAGATAATTACAGACCAATTTCCCTCATGAACATTAATGCAAAAATAATCAATATAATACTTGCAAACCGAATTCAAGAACACATCAAAAAGGTCACCCACCATAACCAAGTATGATTCATCCCAGAGATGCAAGGATGGTTCAACATATGAAAATCTGTCAATATAATCAACCATATAAACAAACTAAAAGAAAAAAACCACATGGTCATATCATTAGATGCCACGTAATCATACCATTTGATGCCAAAAAAGTCTTTGTTCTTTGTTTTTGCTCTTTTGTGGAGTCCACCATCCAGCTCCCAAATAAATCACACATGGAGGCTTACTCTTAATTTTAAATGGTCAACTGTAGCTTGGCTTGTTTCTTGCCAGCTTTCCTTAAATTATCCTGTCAATCTTTGACTCTGGGCTTTTCCTGCTCTCTTACTTGTGTAAATCTTACTCTTACTCTGTGGCTTGCTGTGTAGCTGGGTGGCTTGCCCCTGGATTCCTCCTCCTTCTCTGGCTACTTCTCTTTTTCTTCCTCCTTCTTCACAGATTTCTCCTTCTATACATTCTCTCTGCCTGCCAGCCCTGCCTATCCTTTCTCTTGCCTTGCTATTAGTCATTCAATTCTTTATTAGACCATCAGGTGTTTTAGACAGGCACAGTAACACAGCTTCACAGAGTTAAACAAATGGAATAAAAGTAACACATCTTAAAATAATATTCTATGACAAGTCTTTGACAAAATCCAACACTGCTGTGGATTAATTCTTCTGTACACCGTGAAAATATGTTGCTCTCATTGTTAATAAAAAGCTGATTGGCTGACAATTAGGCAGGAATTTGGGGTCAGAGAAATGCTGAGAGGAAGAAGGGTGGAGTCTGAGGAGATGCCATGAGAAACAGTGAGCAGGATGAAAAGTATGTACATGAGGTAAACGAGCCTCAGGGCAGCACATAGATTAATTGAAATGGGTTAATTTAAGTTATAAGAGCTAGCTAAAAACAAGCCAAGCTATCAGCTGAACATTTATAATTAATAGTAAATCTGAGTGGTTATTTGGGAGTGACTGCCCGGACACAGAGAAAGTTTGCCTACAAATGGCCCCCAGCATGGGGCACCTACATCCACATAAAACCTGAGAAAGCTTTAAAAAGGTTCTAAACACACACACACACACACACACACACACACACACACACACACACACACAGCCAACAAAAAAAACGGAGCCAAAAAGCTTCTTAGTCTCACGTTTTTCATGTTGGCCACAATACTAAGAGGTGTCTCCCAGAAGCTGCCTGCAGGAGGAGCTAGCCACCATGCACTACGCTAAGCTGTACCAGTGGTGAATGACATAGCAGTTTAAGATTCCTCTCATGTGATCAAAAAACAATACAGATGCTCAGTAAACACAGATACAGACAGAGGAAACCTCTAAATGGTTTACAGTGTGTTTAAAAATGTAAATAGGCTTGGGAAAGAAAAGAGAAAGGGTAGAAAAAGTCACAGATTAAAAAATAGTTTAAAAATATTTGTAAAGTCCTTAAAAAAAGAAATAGAGTAAAAAAATATATATAATAAGCCATGGAAAGCTGGGAAGTACACAGAGAGTCTGGATTCTGTATGCTATTGTGCTGTCTTTAGATTTTCTGATTGCTAATGAAGGACTGGCAGCTGTTAAGACACATTGGATTATGAAAACTGCTGGATTAAACCAACCTATAAATTTTAAAAATGTCTTGGCTTCAAAATGGAAGTCAAAAAATATGTTACTTTGAGGGAGAGTTTATGCTTTTATTTCCACAGGAAATGAGAGGCTGTGGATCCATTTCAGGTTGATATGGATCAGGTTTGATTGAGGAAGACCCCCTGAAAAATCTTGACTACAGACATAAAGAAATAAACCTAAAAAAAACTACAAGACATGTGATGTATATTTTACCTGCTCAAACATAAAACAAAAAAATCATCTTTGGCTGACTTGTGTATAATGCACAGTCTATACTTGTATTAATGCAGATTATGTGTGTTATCTTTGAAAGTTTATGTATTTTCAGAACAAGGGGACCAGACACCAAAAAAAATGGATGACCCTGGTGATCAAGCATCTCAAAATGCCTCTGTTATAGTCTCCTCAGAATTCTGCATCCAAAACAGCTTCAAGGCTGATGGCTGAGATGGTCCAGCCTCATAAACTACTCCAGCCAAGACTTAACCATTATCCTAAATTTTCCTAGCATCCCTCAAAGATGCCAGCACCCCCCAGACAACAGGAAGCAGTCTAGAAAAAACAACACCCACATTGCCAAAAGGTGGGGTATGGATGTTTGTCATCATTTAAAGGGGTTGGTTACAATTGTTATTGGTCATAGTCAGGAAAAAAGCTAAACAAAGGAGTTAAATTCAAAGAGCTCTTTCTGAAAAGAAAAATGGGGGATATGGAAATGATAGGATGAAAGGGTAGATTATCTAAATTACTTTTAAACTAAAAAAGTGACCACTAGTCTTAAATATTTTACATTGGTATAGATTTTTGTATATTGATACAAGTTTAAAGTTATTTTTGCTATACTGTATTTTTGTTTCTACTCTTGTTCGGGGTATTGTGCCTATGCAACTCATTTAAAAGTGTAATATATAATAAAACTACAGGTTAATAGTCATATATAGTAATCAAACTTGTAGTCATATTAGGTATGTTTTCAAGGTTAAACAGATACATTTAGATAGATAGATGGTCTTCAAGTTCTTCAAAGATATACAGAATATGGCATTTAAAATATTTTAATAACCTAAGGCTTTTCATCACAGTGAGACACGTCTGCTCCTGACAGCACCAATTTGCTTCAAAAGAGGATGATGGGTATTGAAGAAACTCCATATGGAATTTGTTTTATTTATGGCAAAAGCCAGTCATTTGGGCAAAGAAACTGCCCTTGCCTCAACTGCTGACAGTTATTGTCCACACTGGACCAGCAGGATAAAAAAATAAAATTAAATTAAATTAAAAAAAAGCAACTGTTAAACGTTGACAAGACAAGGTAGGACAGTCCTTCAAAATTCCCTGCTTCTCAGAAATGTCTATCAGATATACTGGGCCTGAAACCTAAAGTTGGATGCCCCAACATTGCAGAAAAACTATGGGTGACTGTGCAGGCAGCCAGATGTCTCTGTCATTTCTAGAGTTTTGGAAGTTGTTCGTAATGCACTTCCTGTTTACTCAGGTAATATCTTCTTCTGGGGTCTTTGACAGAGTTGAAGACTAGATGGTTATAGTTACAGTTTCCCTTAGTTATGATAAAGAGGTAAATGAGGTATAAAACTTTAGACTCACAAACATAAATAATAGAACATTTTCTCTAAATTTGCCAAATACAAATGGTCTGGATATTGGAACTGTAATTCTTACTTGATAACTGTTTTTGTTGTCTATAATTTTACTTTGTTAAAGTTAAAACTTTCCTTTTTAATTTACACAAAAAGGTGGAAATGCTGTGGAATAATCCTATACACTGTGAAAATGTGTTGCTCTCATTGTTAATAAAGAGCTTATTGCAGATAATGCTGATATGAACACTGTTGACATCAATCAACAATAATTGCTGAAATGAAGCAAGTGCCCTTGTGGTATGATTGAACATTCCTTGGGTATATGCCCAAGAGTGGTATAGCTGGATCTTGGGGGAGATTGATTCCCAATTTTCTAAGAAAGCGCCATATTGATTTCCAAAGTGGCTGTACAAGCTTGCATTTCCACCAGCAGTGGAGGAGAGTTCCCTTAGCTCCACATCCTCTCCAGCACAAGGTACCCACTCATAGGATAATACTAGTTGTGGAACAAGGATGACTAGATGGCTACTCACAACACCAGGGAGGCTACCTGGAAAACAGGACCCCAAGAAAGACATTGGGATCGCCCAGTGACGGAGAAATGGATGAGATCTACATGAACCGTCTGGACGTGAGTGGGGGTAATGAGGGGCGAGGGGCGAGGGAAAGAGAACTTGGGGGAGCGGGAGATCCCAACTGGATCAAGAACAGAGAGGGAACACAAGGAATGTTCATGGTAAATGAAGACCACATGAGAATAGGAAGAAGCAAAGTGCTAGAGAGGCCCACAGAAATCCACAAAGATGCCCCCACAATAGACTGCTGGCAATAGTCGAGAAATAGCCCGAACTGACCTACTCTGGTGATAGGATGGCCAAACACCCTAATTGTCATGCTAGAAATCCCATTCAATGACTGAGGGAACTGGATGCAGATATCCAAGGTCAGGCCCCGGGTGGAGCTCCGGAAGTCCAATTGGCGAGAAGGAGGAGGATTTATGTGAGCAAGAGTTGTTGGGACCAGGGATGGATGGAATACAGGGACGAGTGGCCAAATGAATGGAAACACATGAACTGTGAACCAATGGCTGAGGGGCCCCCAAATGGATCAGGCCCTCTGAATGGGTGAGACAGTTGATTGGCTTGATCTGTTTGGGAGGCATCCAGGCAGTTGGACCGGGTCCTGTGCTCAGTGCATGAATTGGCTGTCTGAAACCTGGGGCTTATGCAGGGACACTTGGCTCAGCCTGGGGGGAGGGGACTAGACCTGCCTGGGCTGAGTCCACCAGGTTGATCTCAATCCTCGGGGGAGTCTTTGCCCTGGAGGAGATGGAAATGGGGGGTTGGGGGGAGGGGAGCGGGGTGGGGTGGGAGGGGGGAGAACGGGGGAATCCATGGCTGATATGTAAAGTTGAATTATATTGTAAAATAAAATAAATTAAAAAATAAAAAAGTTAAAAAAAAGCTCATTGGCTGATAGCTAGGCGAGATTTCGGGGGCAGAGAGAATGCTAGGAGGAGGAAGGGTGGAGTCTGAGGAGTCGCCAGGAGACTCAGAGGGAGCAAGACATTCCGGAGGACAGTAAGCCACGAGTCACGTGCCTGCAGAGTGTTCTGGGACAGAGTCCAGCAGAAATGCCATCAAAGAGACCAGAGAGACTTCATCTAGCAACTGATGGGAGCAGAAGCAGAGCCCCACAGCCAAACATTAGGCAGAGTTTGGGGAGTTCTGCAGGGGAGGTGGGGGGTAAGATTGACGGAACCAGAGGAGACAGGGACACCACAAGAACATGCCCACAGAAATCAACTGACCAGGACTCATGGGGACTCGCTGAGATCAGGGAGCCTTTAGGGGATCTGACCTAGGACCTCTACATATATGCTATGGCTGAGTAGCTTGGTGCTCTTGTGGGACTCTTCACAATGGGAGCAGGGGATATCTCTGAATCTTTTACTTGCTTATGGGACCCTTTTCCTCCTACTGGGTCACCCTGTCCAGCCTTGATATGATAGTATGTGTCTGGTATTATTGTAGCATATTATGCTATGTTTGGTTATGTTTGGTTGATATCCCTGGGAGGCCTGCTCTTTTCTGAGGGGAGACAGGGGGTGGGTGGTGGTGGGAGGTAGAGTGGGGGTTGGTGGGCGTGGATCTGGGGGAG